>PVIJ01016905.1:0-31228 GCA_004024925.1 Scalopus aquaticus | reverse complement strand
AAGGGGCCCTTTGTGCTTTTGTTTTTCATTGTGTGGTCATTCCATGGGGCACATGTGACAGCCTCTGCAGAGCCTGTGAGAACGGGGCGGGCAGGCTGCTTCCCCGGGGTCTGAGGCTGCAGCCGGGAGTGCATGGCTTCGGGGGACAGAGGAGGGAGGGGAGGAAGGACAAGAGCAAGGAGTGCACCTGCGTGTCCCCGGCCCTGCCAGCCCCTCCCCTCTTCCTAGGTACTGACCCTCGGCCAACCCGTCCAGAGCTAATTCTCACCCAGCCTCCTGCCTTTTGGCAAAAAATCAGATGAACAAGTCGGGGCTCGGCATTCCGTGGAATATTATTCAGCGATACCAAGAAATGAGCTATTAAGCCACGAAGACAGGAACGTATGTGATGTGGCTGCGTGCAAGAGGCCACTCTAAAAAGGTTATATGTGGTGTGGTTCCAACTAAGTGGGATTTTTGGAAAGGCCAGAACTATAGAGACAAAAAGAGCAGTGATTGGGGGCAGAGAGAGGAGGGAAGTCTGTGAAGGGGGAGCACGGAGATTTGGGGACAGGGAAACTGCTCTGTGTATTACTGCAGTGCTGGCTACATGTCACGCACATTTGTCCAAAGCACAGGATGTCGGACACCAAGTGGACCCTGATGTAAACGCGGGACTTGAGTTAATAAGATGTATCAGCACTGACTCATCCATTGTAACAATCGCATCACACTGTTGCAAGATGTTAATAATAAAAGAAGCCGGGGTGGGGCAGGAGGGTATAGAAACACTAGTTTCTGCTCAGTTTTTCTGTAAACCTCACGCTGCTGTAAACATATAAAGTATGAATTTACAAGTCTCATCCTTCTAACGGCATTCCTTAACTTTTGAAATGAAATCCCAGTTCCTAGCCTTGATGTGAGAACACCTCCCTCAGTGTCTCCCTAAAGGAGTTTTCTCCTGGAAATTTCTGCCACTGAGCCTTTTTCAGTTCATCCAGGATAACTTTCGAAATCTCTTACTGTATCATTTATAAAGAATTTGTAATTGATTTCCATCATGCCAGCCTACCTTAACCCTTACTGTACCCTGCCCAGTGAACCCCAGCCTCTCTCACCCACTGTGCCTCAACCCCCCCAGCACCCCCATTCCTGCAGTACCGTCGTCTGTACACTCAAATGCTGGGGAAAGAGGGGTGCCCCGTGCAGGCAGGCTGGGTCAGATTCCTGACGCTTGTGCCTCCTGGCTGTGGGGCCAGCCTCACTGTGGGGCCAGCATCTGCACAGTGGGACATTTGTGGGGTGACCCTCAGCTTCTGGGGTGTTAAACGAGAGCATGGTGGGCTGGGGCTGGCCAGGGGGACCCCAGCAGCTGCGTGCAGTAGGTGACCGAGGCCTTGCGGTGTTCAGCAGGAGTCGGGGCCCCCGTGGAGGCCCCGTGCTGCGGAGGCCAGGCCCGTCGAGAGAAAACCCAGCTCGCGGGCAGAGGTGACCGGGTGGAGGGGGCAGCCTCCTCTGCACCCTGAACCTGGAGAGAGAGGAGCCGCATGCCCTCTGGGGCCACGGCTCTAGGTGAAGGCACGAACCGAGAGTGGGGCCAGCAGGATGAGATGGTCGCCAGGCTGACAGGGCAAAACTCCCCCCAAAGCCTCGCTCTTCAAAATCGCTGCTATTATCAATGCTGAAACAGCACAGGTGTCTGTTTTCTCACCTTTTACCCCTTCTCCCTGCTTCCGGGCCTCACATGCGCTAACCGTGGGCATCTTTTGTAGGACGTATAAGACCTCTCGTAAGTTCAAAAAGATAGTTCTGCATTAGCTGCCTAACCAGCTACCCCCAAGCTTAGGGGCAGCTTCCAGCAACAATCAGCACTTGTTATCTCACACAGTGTTCCTGGGGGAGTGACTCAGCCCGGAGCCTCTGGCTGTGGGTCTCTTGGAGGCTACAAGATGTCTCCGGGCTGCTGACTCTGAGGGTTTGGTGGAGGGGTGGAGCGTCTGTTTCTGAGGTGGCACTGGCATGTGGCCGCCAAGTCGGTGTGGCTGTTAGCAGGAGGCCTCAGCTCGTCTCTGTGGAGAAGTTGTGTGCCCTCCAACGCGGCGCCTCTGTGGGGAGGTCGTGCGTCCTCCAACGTGGCACCTCTGTGGGGAGTTTGTGTGCCCTCCAACATGGCATCTCTGTGGGGAGGTCGTGTGTCCTCCAACGTGGCGCTTCTGTGGAGAGTTTGTGTGTCCACCAACGCGGCGCCTCTGTGGAGAGGTCGTGTGTCCTCCAATGTGGCGCCTCTGTGGGGAGTTTGTGTGCCCCCCAACGCGGCGCCTCTGTGGGGAGGTCGTGCGTCCTCCAACATGGCATCTTTGTGGCGCTGCTCGAGCATTCTCACCACACAACAGCTTCTGTCCCAAAGCAAGTGATTCAGGAGAAACAGGTGGAAGCTACAGAGCCTTCTGCGGCCTCCTCTCCAGGCTGCAGACGCCCACGTGCTTCTGCTGTGGCACAGGCCAGGCCAGTCGTGCCTCTGGGTGAGGACGCAGGACGGTGAGGAGAGCAGGGTGGGCTCGCAGGGAGCCGCCTTGGGAGCTCAGCCACCACAGCTGTTTCCCTCCCCTCTTGGGCCACAGTCCATCATAACTCTGGCCAGTGGCAAACTCCTGAGCTGCCTCCCTAGCAGGGCCGCAGTGGCCTGGCAAAGGTTTTGATCGCTTACACCTTGTTTTCTGACCCCAGAGTTTTGTCTTTGTGTGAACCCTTTGTGGTTCAGAGGTCATCTTCTGTCTGGGATGACTTGAGAGACCAGCCCAAGCTGATTCAGCCCCTGAGGTGACACAGATATTTATCACTAAGGTGGAGAATAAAGGACACTAATTTGCCTGGCAAAAGGTTATAAAGGGATTCTACTGCCAGGCACAGGCTGTGCCCTGGGAAGACAGATGGGAATATTATGCAAATATAGCCAATGCCAGTACAGACCAGGGAGGGTAGCTGGTCGCCGTGGAAATGATTTTCTAAGGTTTTTTTGAGGTGCTGCAGAATGCCAGGCCAGCGCGGGGTGAGGGGAGGCAGCAGCCGACCCACTGAGTGTCCAGACAGTCGCCCAAGGCGGGCCTGGAACCAGGTCTGGGACTGGTCAGCGGTTTCCCAAAGGTGGGCAGGGAGAACGCGGCGGCCCACGGCCTGACGTGCTGCTGCTCCCGTGCGTGACCGTGGGGGTCCCGGCCCCTGCCCCATGGACTCCTTGCCTTTGCTGTGCCCCCCCCCCCCCCCCCCGCCCAGAGAAGCACGTCGGCTTGCGAGGAAGGTAAATGCAGTTTTAAAAACAGCAGCTTGTCGGAGTGAGGGAGGCTGCGCTGGAGGCCAGGAGGCCTGGGGTGATTAAGGCGTGAACCAGGCAGCGACAAGCGTGGCTCCCAGATGGGTTTGGACAGCGCCGTCCTGAGGAACCAGGGCCGAGCGTGGGGGAGCGAGCTCATGGGGATCTGAGCACATAAGACGTGACACCAGCGTGACGTGCGCCGTTTCGAAAAATTGCCATGTTTAGCCTGCATTTTGAGGTCACTCTCCGTCGAACCCTCAGGAGGAGGTCAGGGCACTGGCCACCAAAGGGGGGGCCTTGACGTGGGCTCGAGGGGACGCCAAGGTGAGGCCTCCCGAGGACCTGGCATTGAGGCCAAACGAATGTGGTGGAGTTAGCAGGAGACAAGTCCTGTGTTCCCCATATGGAATGTGCAAGTGGAGACCCCACTCCCCAGCCCTGGCCCTGATGTGTGCATGGCACAGCCCAAGTCCCCAGCCCTGCTCCTAGGCCAGCGGGGCTCGCTGTGACCCCTGCAGTGCGCTGTGACCCGCCAAGCCGACAGCGCCCCAAACCGCAGCAAACTAGATGTCGGGCCCCTCCTGCTCCTCACACCAGCCCCGCAGCAGGCGGCGCCCCCTTGCACCCTGGGGATGAGGAACCCGAGGCCGAGAAAGGCTGAGTAACTTGCCAGTGGCGAGTAGCAGAGCTGGACGGTGCATCGGAGAAGCGGGTTGGGCAGGGCAGACACGAGCCTGGCCCCACCCTGGCCCTTCACCTGACGGCCCCTCCGGGGCCCTGACCTGTCCCTGCTGTCCCAGGGAAAGTCCAGTGGCGCGGCAATGTGGTGGCGAAGTCTCCACCTTTGGGGGTGGCTGGCAAAGTCTGTCCGCGGGGACCTCGAGACAGCGGCCCCCAGGCCCAGCCGCAGCACTTCCTGAAGGCGCCCTCAGCGGCTCGTGGGAGACGGTGACCCCGCGCACGGCCACCCACGGAGGGGCGTGCCGGGAACAGCCGAAGGGCGCGGAACTGCGCATGAGGGTCACACTGTGACTACGGGCGTCCGCCCCGGCCACGCTGGGCTGCTCTGCGTGTCGGGGCGGCGCTGCGTCCAGCACAGACGCCAGGTGCAGAACGGTGTGGACAGCCCGGCGTGTGGGGGCGGGAGCAGCACGGACGTGCGCCAGCTAAGACTGCCAGTCTCCAGGCCGGCTCCGGTCTGCCAGGGGGTTGCTTCGTCCCGGGGGAGGGAGTGGAGAGATCGGGAGGCCCCTTTCAACCTGCTGTGCTGCATCTGTGCTTGTTGCGCGTGCGCTGCTATTACATCTCTACTTTTTATTTACTTTTTTTGAAAGATTTATTTATGCATGCAAGAACTGGGGTGTAGGCCAGAGGTGTGGGGTGGTGAGAGGACTCACCAGGGACAGAGCGGGGAGCAGAACAGGCGGATCTACTGAAATCCACTGCTGAGGGGAGCAGTGGGGAGACAGGAGAGGTCTGCTGCGCCCTGTGGGAAGCTCCCTGGCTGGGGATTGAACTCGTGCTGCAGGGGCTGCGGACAGCTCCATAGACTGAGACTTAACCCCTGCGCCCCCAGGGGGGCCCCATCTTTACTTTTGAAAGCTAAGACACGGAGACCGCGCAGGGGTTAAGCACACTCGGAGCCGCCGTTAGCGTAGGCGTGGGCTGTCCACCTGCCACGCCCCACGTCCGGAGGGCACCTGTCCCCCTTTGCAGCAGTGGCCTTGCTCACCGAAACCCCTGCCCAGGGCAGCCCAGCCTCACGCAGGTGACACACGTGTCCTCAGAGTCCACGGCTGCCCCACTGGGCCACTGGGCACCCCAGGAGGCTCGGGGCACGCTGTCCCTATGGCTCCTGGAGCCCCGCATCCACGGTCATTGAACAGGACCCCCACACCCCCCCCCCGCAGCCTGCACAGCTGGCAAGCACGGAGGGCGAGCACCAGCTCTGCCGCTCTGCATGACACCCCGATTTGGGTCAGTCCCTGACATTCCCGGGGCCGCTCCCGTGTGGCTGCGCCAGCCCCTGCAGCCGGCCTTCCCCCTCGCCTGCTGCTGCCTGCCTCCCGCTCCCGGGGCCTGCGCTGGGGGGCAAAGCATCATTTCCAGCCAGTCCGGGGGCTGCAGTGCTCTCTGGGAACTGGCCTCACCCCCAAACCTCAGACTGGGTCCCCGTGCCATGGCTGAACTGGCGCATACGGTGGCAGTGCCATGCCACGCCATCAAAAAGTAATAAAAGCGGCTGGAAAGCGGAGAGCACGAGCGAAGCCGCGCCGGTGAGCGCCGAGGCGCAGAGCCGGCTCGAAAGAAGGCGTCTCGCTGCCGCTGCCGGCCCGCGGGGGCAACGGACGGCGGCAAAGCCTCCTGCTCGCCTGACCCCCAGCTCCACACGGGCTCCGGGAAGCTTTTAGGGGGACACTGGCCACCGCTGATCGCGCAAGTCTCCGGAACCCCCGAGCCCGGCTCCCGCCACGAGGCGCTGCTGTGTGGCCGCAGCTCCGTGTGGGCATGACCCGCTTTAAACGGGGGCTGCCAGGTTCCCTAGAAACAGCAGGCGGTTTGGGGCGCGTGGTCCCGGAACCCGGAGGGAGAGTTGGGCGGCCGCGGGGCGGGGCTCCTCGTGCGCAGCCCTGGGCGGCTCTGGGTCTGAGGGTGCCCGGCCTGCCCACCTTGAGGCACAGGAGCTGGCGCCCGGCCCTCCGCCATCATGGACCATGATTGTCGGCGGGGCTGGGCAGCACCCAAGCCTGGTGGATAATTCTCCCAGGGAGGTGGCACCTGAAGGCGTCAGTCACAGCAGGGAGGCTGCGGGGGAGGGGAGCAGCGTTCCTGGAGGGAAGTAAGGGCCGCAGAGTTGGCGAGAGCCCACGCGGGGGCCAGTCCCCAGCAGGGGCGCCTGGACGCTCACCGCGGCCCAGAGGGGGCGTCTCTCTCATGGCTGCTCCATTTTACAGACGTGGGTGCAGAGCTTTAGAAAGTTCAGGGCTTTCCTGAGGGCTCCAGCTGCTGGAAGCGGAGGGAGAGCAGGAGTGTGAAGTGGGGTTCGCGCTCAAGGTCCGCGTGTGAGGGCTGCCCAGCCCCACGGTCTCCATCCAAGCGTGCCTGGAGCTCGAGGCCCCCAGGGCAGTGCCACCTCTGGGCAGTGCCATCTCTCCCAGCACCAGCATGTCCACACCGGGGATGGCCTGTGTCTCTCCAGGCGCGACTCCTGCCAGGAGAGCTGCCACCCGGGGGCCGGCTGGGGGACTCCCCGAGGCGGGCAGACAGGTGAGGCCTGTGGCCCTCTGGCTCAGCACCCACCTGCGTGCCCTGCGGGCCCTGCCCCGCCGCTGACTCACGGGCTGCCGCGCCTGGCTGCTGACTGTGCGCTTGGGCACCTGCCTTTCCTGGGAGTGGTGGGAACAGAGGGAGTTTAAGTCAGAGTGAGAAACCCCTGACCAAGCCGCACCCCCGCACACACGCGCTGCAGAATGTATGGTCGAGGAGCCCTCCCAGGGGGGCAGCCGGCCGGCCGGCTCCAGCCCAGCAGCTCCCCGCCCCGTTCCCCATCGGGCTGGGGAGAAACAGCGCCTGGGAGTCGTTCGGCCCGTTGCTCCCGTCCCGAGGCCGTGGGTTTCCGGTCCCCTCGTGGCCAGGGTGGGGCCTGGAATGCCGCCTGGGCCACCCCCTCTGTCCACGCTGCGCTGACTTCTGCAGCTTTTGTCCACTGTCCACTGACTTCAGATCCTTGTTACCGGTGTTGTGTCCATATCTGTAGCTGTAACCAGCAGCCAGAACCCGCACCACCTCGCTCCACACCCGCACCACCTCGCTCCACCCGCACCACCCCTGCACAGAGTTGGAGATTGACGCCCAGAGAGGGGGTGCAGTCTGCCCAAAGCTGCCCAGCCCTGAGGGCGGGGGCTTGGGACCGGGCCTGGCCCCCGAGTGCTTGCGTGCCGCTGCCTCCCAGCACCGTCCCGGGGTCTGGCTGGTGACACAGCCGTGAGCCGCCTGCTTGCGCCAGGTCCCTGTGCTTGGCCACCTGCTGTAGCAGAGCCAGGTGACGAGGAAGCAGCCCCTTCCCTGGGGGGCCCACAGCCCCAGGATCCCTGCCCACCATCCTCAGGGCCCAGGCAGCCGCATGGCCAGACCCCCAAGAAGGGTGTGAGAACCCCAGTCCAGTCCACATTTTGTAATAGCCACTAGGCGATGCTTAGCGTGACTTGGCCCTGGCTTTGCAGGGACGAGGCTCCGAGCCCTGGAAAACACACTCCAGAGCGATTCAGGCGAAAGGCTGACGTTATAGTAAGTCCCAAGGTTACAACGCCGGAATCTTAAGTGTCAGCGCATCCCAAATACACGCAGTGTACAGTTACGCTATGAAAAAAAGGTTATTCGTTCTTATCCGACGTTCCCATTGGACTTGCTTCCTGTAGACGAAGGGGAGGGTCTGGAGACGAGAGGAGACAGCCACAGGCCTCGGGGCTGCGGCTTTCGCAGGGGCCTTTGTTCCCAGAGGACGTGGCCGAGGAATCTGGGTCAAGCCAGCCTCCGCTGCCCCTCCCTGAAGGGTTGTAAAGCCAGAAACCCACCGAGCAGCGAACAAAATGAGCTATTTTCCAAGGGAGCGTCCCACAGCCGGAAACTATTTATGGGCTTAACAATGAGGCTGTTTTTTTAAAAATGCTGTATTGTTGCAGTGTCTTGTCTCTTGCCACGAGCTGAGAGCTGGTTCCATCCCTGGCTCTCTGTCCTCCCTGGCTCTGCGTCCTGCTCCTTGCGCTGCTGGCCCGGGACGGGGTGGCAGATAGAATGCCTTTTGATGACAAGGTGGTGAGACAGAACCAGCGCCCGGGGGCGGGCTGAAGGCGTCCCCGGGGCAGAGGAAGGGGCAGCGGCTGCTAGGAGCAGAAGGGAGATGGAGACGGAGGGGACCGCGCAGAGAGGCTCCTCCGCGGGGCCTGCTCTGCTCAGTTGTGGAAAATAATTATCAGGCCTCGCCGTTATCCAACAAGGGCAGCGCTGCGAGCACCAGCACCACGAGGCGGCCTCACAGCGAAGGGGCCAGAGTTTCGGTTTCTGGAGCACTGGAGAGAGTTCGCGCTGCCCCGCTGTCTGTGGGGGTGCAGTGCGGTGAGTCCCAGAGGGGCAGTGCACGCCCCTCTCCCCGGGCCCGGAGACGGGGAGCACAGCCTCTGGGGGGACGGCGCCCCGCCTGGGCCGCCACAGCTCTGTGTCGCGTCGAAGCCACCACGTCTGCAGAGCGCAGCGACGGGAGCATAGTCACGGGCGCCGTCAGGGCCGAGCGGGCGGCTCCTCCAGCGCCCCACGCGCACGCCGGGCCAGGCCAGCCCTCGCACAGGCGAAGATTTCGTCGGGCTGCGAACCTCCAGCGACCCAGGAGGGCCCCACGTTTCCTCCGCACCGACGGGAAACGGCTCACTCGGCAAACACTGCAGCCGGCCACGCCCACGGCCTCGCCCCTCCTGACTTGGGACTGCAGCTCCTGTTTAATCGTGTCCTCGCTTCCTGCGGATCCTCAAGTGATGGGGCAAGAGCGACCAGCGCCCCCACTGCCTACAGGGGGTCAGCGGTCAACACCACCCCCCCCCTTTCTGGATGGTGCCACTAAGAACCGGAGGTGCCCAAAGCGTGCACAGGTGGTGTGGCTGTGTGCAGAGGGCTGGGTCCTGGCCGGGGTCTCCTTGTCCAACGTTTCCTAAACCACAGAAGACAATACAAGACATTGGAACCGCCTCCCCCAAAAAACTCTTCAAAAAGACCGAGGAATCTTTGTAAATGTGAAGCGGGGCCATGGGGAGGGAGCAAATGGAGGTTCTTCAGCCCCGGAGGACGGAGGTACAGGGTCTCCAGAGACAAGCCACAGAAGGTCGCCTCCATGAGTTCCTTCGAAGAGTGGACGGCTCTCCCGAGACCACCAAGAGTGACCGGCGGAGAGCTGCTACTCGGTCAACGCCAGTGTCTATCCTTCTGACCCGCTTCGATGAGGTCTCCGTCTGACCTGTGCTCCACGGCCCTCCTGTGTGGGTTCCAAGACCCACGGAGCATGCAGGACACCCTTTTTAAGTCCACCAGCCGAGGAGCCCAGCAGGGCCAGCGTCCTGCTTCCTTGCCACGTGCCTCCCCTCAAAATCGTCCCGCCTCCCCGCCCACTGGGCTGCACCGAGCGCCCTTCCCGCACTGCCACACAGCATCTTGTCCAAGTTCAAAACACATCTCCTGTCATTTATAATCATTTGGCAAGTTTCATTTAAAAAGAAAATCCATTTACTGAAATATTTCCGTTTAAATACCAGCACATTAGATTTGCAAAAATGTACCCATCTTGAATATATTTAAGCAAAAATCAATAAAGGTTAATGGCATATTGCTGGAGCATCGCAATGACAGAAAGCCAAATAATTCCTTTTGTAATTGAATAGTCGCGCTGGAGTGTGGGAGGAAATCAACAATGACATTTCTACCATATCTTTTCAAATGGTGTGTGAAATTCAACCATTGGGCTGTGATAGCCACATACAATTCAAATTTGACTAATTAGGTGAACTGTGCAATTTTCCATTTTTTAATAGGAAAGGGGGATGGCAAGGCAATTTTGAGAGGGTCGGGGCCGAAAGGGGTGGGGGAAAAATCATGTGAAGATAGCAAAGTCTTTAACAACAATGTAATTTAAAAAACGGATTTAATTGGAACCTATTAGGAGACAAGCCAGCTGGTTTGAAGGACAAGATTAGAAATATTTCATTAATGCACACGTGACTTTGGGACTAGAGACTCGAGGAATTTATCATTTTCCCGAGTCCCCCGCTGCCCAGCACTTTCTGCCAAGGAAGGGGGCATCCAGAGTGGTAGGTGCCAGAGAGTCTGCGGTTCTCTCTGGTCTTGGTGATTGAACTCCCCCTGCGGTGATGGACAGATGGGCAGATGTTCAACATCAGTCCCCCCTCTGACTTGTCAGCTCCTTGAGTATTTTGGGGGAAACCCACACCTCCTCTACTAGCCCTGAATTTTGAGCCAAGATGTAACTCATCACCTGGCTTGGGGTGTTTTGATTGACTATAAAAAGTGTCATCTTCTACCCCCGGGACCCAAAGGTGGGCTCCATGGAGGGGCACATGCCAAGTCTCAGCTGCAGAGATTACAGCACTTCTGTGCTCTTGGTTGAGCGACGATGCCAGTTACAAGAGCAGGCGAAGAGCCCACATCTTGTTCTAATACTGCCCTTGAATACCAGGACCCTGTGCTCCTGGGAGAAATGACTGATCCCAAGGCTGGGTGGGAAATATTCAAGATGAAACCGAAGCATCTTAGGGAGTCCCGAAGTAAGGAACTGCTTAAAAAAAACACTCAAGATAGTGGGGGCGAGTCAGAGGGACAGGGCCCGACTGAACGGTCCCAGCGGCAAAGCTGGAGGCATTTGAGCAGAAGAGTCGGATTATGACCTAAAATATAAAGAAATAATCATGATCCAAATCAATAATGGATGATGGATCCATGAGGGGATAAGTCAATGAATGAAACCAATATATAAATAAAAATGGACAAATCTCCCAGGTAGAAAAATTCCAAAGAATTGGAATTGACACGGGACAAAGTGTCGGCTGGACTTAGCTTCTTCCAAAGAGCACAGTGCAGAATGGGGGAAACAAAAGAATTTTCCGTGGAGAAACCCGGCAAATGCCAGCTCAGCCAGGTGACCGAGGTCAGCGGCAGCCGTGAGGAGCCCGCTGGTTTGCTGTATCCTCGTGAGTGTTGAGTATGGCACTTTACTCCTGGAATCTTCCTCCCCCAAACCCATTGCCCCAGGATATTCATGAGAAAACATCAGCTGAATTGTAACTGAGGGACAAATACCTGCCCCCAGCCCTCCTCCAAGCTGCCAAAGTTAGAAAAGGAAAGTCTGAGAAACAATCACAGCCTAGAGGACCCCACAGAGAATAGACTGAAATGTGGAGCCCCAGATGGGGTCCTGGACCTAAGTTAGGCGACAGCTCGTGAAATAGAAGTATTCTTTGGACTTTAGTTGATTATAATGTTTCAAAGTTAGCTGTTAACCAGGAAAAATGCAGTAACCGGAAAAATGTATCATAGTTATTGGCCATGCTGATAATGGAAGAGACAGGATGTGGGTGTGGGAATTCCCTGTACTGTCTTTGCAATTTTTCCCTATATCTGAAACTATTTTAAAGTTTAAATATGTATATTCTATGAAAATTGGCATTTACTGGTGTTTTGGGGGAAATATAGCTCCCTTGTGCTTTAAGTGTAGAGATAAGGATCTAGGGCTTAAAATTAAGCTCCATTTTGGTACCAAAGAGGGGATGACTCAAGCTGCTAGCACTTACATAGCCTGTGGATTAAGCTCACACTGCAGAATGATGACAGATGAGAGGGAGAGAAATAAAGTCCTTGGTAGTATGAGCTGCTGGATCAAGCCGTGCCTGAAACTGACATCTCCTTTCGCTTGTCTGATTCTGAGCCAAGAAATAAACCCCTTTATTATTTAAGTGAGTTTTGTGTCAGTTGGGTCATCGTGATTGATTGCACATCATTGAGATTTATTCCCCATCATCTCTGATCTCCAAATTCTGTTGTGTTTGGAATACAAATTAATTGCCAACATGTATGTTTTGGGGATCCGTCTCCCCTGTTTCCAAGGGCAGAGAGAGTGAGGCACATGGGTCAGGGGTTGTGGGGACTCATGGGCTTAATGAGGTCTTCAGGGCTGGTCTTCATTTCCTACTCAATAATCTCTCTTCCCAGAGGAAAAGTTATCGTCAGAGGATAATTTCTGGAACATTCTACTGACTGAACTCGCACTTGAGCTCATCGTGTCTCAGTTTTATGTGGTTTGCGGCTATTTGTTGTTTTATTTAGGGATGGCTGGGGGCGGGGTGCGACTGGAGTTTAGATTTTCCTGTCTGCTCTAGACTCCCTTGCGAGAGCACCCTCTTCTCGCTCCACCCAACCACTCATTGTGATGTTTCTGCTGTTTTTTAAAAAGCTTTTCATGTCGATAATTTAACTTGGCAAAGCTTCAGAAACAATGCCATTGGTGTAAATAAACAATCAAACATGTCTAAGTTGTCCCGCTCCCCCACGGAAAGGACTGTCTCTTAATTATCCTTATTTTTCCAATATCCACATCCTTAGTGCAATGTGGTAAGTCGATGAATGAGCGAGTCTGTGACTCCCTGTGCACAGGGAAGAGCAGACACAGGCGGGACGGACCCCTGGGGGAGCAGGACACCCCTCCATTCTGTCTGCCTCCAGAGCTTCTTGCTTTCCATCCACACCCCTCACTGCATGGCAGGCACAGCCGTCCAGCGAGTCCAGAGCTGTCTCATGGCCTGGGAGCCTGCCCAGCCCCTCGAGCACGTGCTCGTTGGAGAGTGGCTGGAGGCCGTGGAAACGCCAAGCCCACGAACAGCCAGCGTGGAAAGCTCCATTCTGGGCCCTTTATCCTCCCCCTTGGCTACAGAGGGAACGGAGTTTCTCTGACACTGTCAGTCAAGCCACAGCATCTTTGTGAGAGGTGTGACCTCCAGCTGGAGACACAAACCTGCCCTTCTGCCAGCTCTTTCTTGTCCCAGAGCTCAGCTTACTGGGATTCCAAGAGATCTTATCAAAAGTCACCTTTACCCACCCCCATCTCCTCATGCATAAAATCTTAGACTCTGTTGTTTTCTCAAATGCGTTTGTTCTAAATGTCTCATTAGCTCCTCCTTTGCAGAAGTCCATCCATTCACCTACCCATCCATTCAACCAGCCCTCATGGAGTGTGTCCTAGGTGCTAGGCATGTTCTGGGTATGGGCATGGCACTGATGAGAGAGGCAAGGTCTATTCTTAATGACTCAGTGCTGCAAAATCTTCCCTGATAGGCAAAGGCAGTGGATCTATTTCAATGTATGCATGCATTCATCCATCATCCCCCGTCCTTCCGTCCATCCGTCCATCCGTCCATCCGTCCGTCCATCCATCCATCCATCCTTCCTTCCACCCGCCCACCCACCCTTCCATCCCTCCATCTGTCCATCGAACCATCCACTCAATAGATATTAGTTGGGAACCTACAACACACCAAGCATTTGAAATGGAAACTGACAGCATTCCCTGTTTGTGTTAAACAACACAATACCCAAACACTAACAGTGTTGCTTGCTGCAGGAGATAGGTGTTCCTGGAAGAAAAGTCTGTCAGCTGACTAACCAGCTTCCATATGGGCCTGAGATCAACAGAACAGTGACTTCCCCCACCCCCACCCCGCCCTCCCTGCCGCCATTGTCTAAATCCTAACCCTGGAAGCTTTGAATGTGTTTCATATGATTTATAAACGGGACATTGCAGGTCTGATAAATTAAGGCACTGAGATGGGGAGATGACCCTGGACTATCCAAGTGGGCCCAGGGTCGTCATGGGCCCTTAATAGGGAAAGGAAGAGGAACAAGGGGTGTCAGTGTGAGTTTGAGAAGGCTTGTACCTGCCATGCTGGGTTGGAAGCTAAGGAATGTACTTGGTGGGTAAGGGTGGTCCAGAAGCTGGGAAAAGCAAGTAACTGTTCTTCCCTGGGAGCTCCAGAAGGAGCCCACCCCGCCGACACCTTGATTTTAGTCCCATGAGGCCTGTTTTGGACTTTTGACCCCAGCACCATCAGAGAATACATTTGCATGGTTTTCAGGCACCAAGTTTGTGGCAGCTTGTTATAGCAGCAATAGGAAACTCATACACGGTCAGGGAGTGAATGCTTTCAGCATGGTGGCTGCTGTGTCCTCTGTCGCAGCTTTCACTCCACCTTGCTGAGAAGGAGTGTGGCTGAATTTGTCTCATGGACTGTAATTGGCCAACTCATAACATATTAGATGGGGAATAATAATGGTAACAGCATCAGACTGTCACTGCATATAAAGTTTTAAGCAGTACCTGAGAAATAACAAACACCCAATCAATGCTCATTATTAATACTTTTATCTACTATTGCAGTAGTTATAGGAGGAGAAATATACTTGATTTTTCTAGCAGTCTTCCCTGGAAACCCTCTAAGAATAGGCCCAGAACCTTCGATTTGTCAGGTAGTTCTGACTACAGCTCTTCTCTAGCAACTCATAGATACCAGATAAGGAAGAAAAACAGCTTGGGGAGGAAGCATCAACACAAAGAATTGTCTTTACCTGAAAATGACAACGTGGAACAGATAGGATGAAAAACAAGCGTCTCCACGCCACGGGATCAGCTCGGCTTTGAATGGCACGGGGCTCTCCTGTTACTATTTCCCCGTTCCGGAATTGACATATTTTATTGCTAATTGCTTCTTCAAACCTCATCAATGATCTTTTGCACTTTCTGCAAAGAAATGTTGAAAGCTTTTAATGAAGAAATTAATTATGTATAGTCTCGAATGCAAATTAGACTAATTAATTGTAGCATTGATAGCCTCTCCTCGCACAGACTATGAGAACTGGTGTTATACATATTTATAAGGCGCGGTACATTTTGACAGATGCCTGCAGATCGTGATGAAAGGTGGTCAAGGTGTCTGAGAGGCCGCCTTTTCTCTGACAGATAAATATGGTTGCATTTCATGAGAAGTTTAGTTAAGTTGTCAACAATAGTGACTGGAGAATGTCGAGACGTGAAAACTTTGGGCATAAAATGGATTTTCCAAAAAATGGAAACCTTGAGTGGAATGGAAGAGCCTGGAGCTAGGATGGATGGGTCCTGGGAGACCCCTCTGAGCCTTCTTGGTTCCCTCCAGGCAACTCCCCAAAAGCATTTCCACCGGGGCTGGATGGCTGAGTGGTCGGAGCGGCCTCATTCCCGCCCCCTTCTGTTTCGTGAGCGGCATAGAGAGGGGACGCCTGGTGAAGACACTTGACCCACGGGGAATAATGCCCTGCTGGGCAGAAATCTGTGCTAAGTAAGGACCCCATTGTGGGGGAGAAATGGCTCCAACTTCTCCCTTCAGGAGGTCACGTTCATTGACCTTTGGCTCGTGTCTGGCCCTGTGCCTTGCTTTGGCCAATGGGATTTTGGTGAATGTGGCAAAGCAGAGGATTGAACGTGCTTCTGCACTGGCCTTGCTGTCCCTGCCCTGTGAGGACAAAACCGTGCAGAAAGGCCTGGGCATCTCAGACCAGGCCCCAGAGCAGCCAGCCCTGCTCAGCCGAGCCTGCCAGAGGACTGCCTCGCCTCCCGCTGTCGTCATGAGAAGCTTCAAAAACGCGTCTGCTGTTTTCACTGCTAAGTTTAGGGCGAGTCCTCACCCAGCACAGGCCAACTGGTGCAAGGCAGCGCTGAAATCCCGGAGCACTTCCCTCATGCACTGGGGGAGGTGGGTGTGAGGTCCTTGATGATGAATGGCAGGCGCTGCCTGCTGGGGCACTGCACACAAGGCCAGCCTGGGGAAGACAGACAGCAGGGCCGCCAGCGTCACTTCACCGCAGATCGAAGGAACGAGTCAGCGAAGCAGTGAGGGAAGACCCTGCTCGAAGCGCCGTGGCTGCCACCCTCACCTGCTCCCTTCCTGGCCGATCCTGGGAGGCCGTGGTGGAGGCTTCTTCTCCATCTTCTTTTGCAGGCAGATATGGGGCCACGACCCAGCCCTGGCTGGGGGACTCGGGCCTCGGGATTGGCAGGGGCGTCCTTGGAAAGGCTTCCCTCCCTCGTCAGAAGACGCACGTCTCTGAGGACACACCTGTGTCCCCCTTGTCCTGGCCAGGGCTCCAAAATGCCCCCCCAAAGATTCCCGGCTCTAATTCCTGCAAATTCGAGCAGCTGAGATCCACCCCGTGATCACAGCGTGTGATGCGGCAAAAGGGGGGTGGAGATGTGATTAAGGCCACTAATCAGTTGACTCTGAGTTAACCAACGGGGAGATCATCTGGATGGACCTGATCTAATCACACGGGCCCTTCAGCAGTAGGGGTTTTCTCTGGTTTGAGGAAACTTGCCTGAGGGGAAGACAGGTCTCTGCCCTGCAAAGGCGCAGCCGTTGGCAAAGGCGCTGGTGTGGCTCAGGAGGCCGAGAGCAGGGAGTGGGGGTGTGTGGCTTCCCCTGGTGATTGGGGAGAAAGAGACTCCAGTGGAGGAGAGATAGTTGGGGCGGTTCGCCCTTCCCAGGGGCGCCCGCCCCTCCCCATCCGGGCTACACCCAGTGTTGCGATCGCTCAAACATCGCCACCTCGCTAAGATCCGTTCTCGCTTGTGCATAGTCTCAGTTTGACAGAGATTGGGGAGATTACAAGTAAGTTATGGCTGGTTACTCCCCTTGTCTCAACCTCCAGCTTGATTCAACTTACCCCCAAATCTGGACCTTCTAGTCCTAGTCTGTTTCGTCCGTGGGTGAGTAGATGCCTCAGGCCAAGCGTGGCGGCCTTCCAGCGCCTGCTTCTGGATGTGGCTGCTTGTCTGCGAGGAGGTCGGAGCGAGTGCTGAGAAGCCTGACAGCAGCCTGGCTTCGCGCCATCCCGGCGCCTCGTCGGCATCTCCGCTCACCCGACAGACGCAGACTGGGCCACGTGTCTGTGCCCACGTGACGCGGCTGGCCTGGCACACGCAGGAGGACCACGGATTGATCTGCAGTGTGTTGACGACAGGAAATTGTTCCCTCCCAGGCATGGACACACCGAGGAGCCCGTCCAGGTGTCAAAGTCGAGACAATCTTTGCAGTTCCCTGGAAGAAAATGCCGGATGGAGAAAGGCCCAGCGCAGCTGTTTCCGCCCGTGTCCCTGGGAGGTGAGGGCCTGAGTGTGAGAAGGAAGAGGCTACACGCCCTGCCTTCCCAGATCATGTGCTCCCCCCGCACGGCCCCCGGGCGTCTCAGGGCTCCAGGATGCTAGAGCCGGGCAGGCCCGAGAAGCTGCCCTCCATGTTTCCAGCCGCGGGAGCTGAGTCAGAGCTGCCGATCAGGGGCCTGTCTGAAGCACGCGAGTTAGTGTCACGGCCTGGAAGTGTTCCGGGTCATCCGTTCTAGTCCCGCTGAACTCAAGACAGATTTGACTGCCCCTCAAAGTGAATTAAAGTGATTTATGGACCTCGGTTTCTCTCAATGGTTCTGACACTTATTGATGGACCCCCCGCTGTCAGCCAGCATGAGGACAGCGGGAGCAGGTCCCAGCAGAGACAAAGAACAGGCACCGCCGGCAGGAGCAGAGGTGCCTGCACCATCCGCAGGGGGAAGGGATGCGGTCGCCGGCATCTCCAAGCTGGGAGCCCTCCTCCAGGAATAAACGCAGATTCTTGCTCTCCTGGAAAATTTAGGAATTCCAGCATCACCTGGCCACCTTTCCCGCTCTACAAGGCAGGGGGAACATTATGCATCAGATAATTTATGCGTGAATAGATGCACGCAGGTGGCTTTGCCCCTCTAAAGTGTGGGCTCCGTGGAGGGCGGGACGTCGTTGTGCTCACCGCCCAGTCCTGGCGCTTTGCTCGGTGCCCGCGCGGGTGGGAACTGCTCCTTGAGTCATGAAGAAGCGAATAGCGAGGGCTGGCTGGAGCTGAGTGTCGCCGGCCCGCCCACCTCATTCATCTCTGTTCCTGCCTAGATCCTGGGGTTTGAGACCCCTTGAGAAGGGGCTGCCGGCAGGGACAGTGCAGTGGCTGTAGTCCTACCAGCTCCAGGGGAGTCCGGGGAGAGCCAGGAAGCCTTTCCAGATGTGTTTGCCAGCAGACAGCGAGGGCTCCTGTTCTGCAGAGGAAACAGCACAGACAAAGGCCCCGAAGGCCAGGAGAATGGCTCCTTTTGGTTAAGTGCCCAGAACATGGCGAGGGGGGCTGTGACCAGAGGGGAGGTCTGTCCACTGGCCTAAGGAGCAAGGCCTCTATCCTGAGTGGTGAGGGCTGAACAGGAGCAGGTGTAAGTTTCCAAGGTATCACCCGCCTACTGTGTGAGGAAATGCGTGAGGGTACATATGGGAGTCACAGCGGGACCCTGTGGGCGCCAGGCAATAATGAAACTAATAAAGGGACCCTCCATAAGAGGACAAAGGGTGACTCCCGGTGTCACTGCGTGGGTAACCATAAGGAGTGGTAGGGACTGTGGCAAACTGGAGTTTGCATGCCTCCCCACGGCAGAGCTTCTCAGCTTGGGGCTGGGTAGTCTCTGTTCTGAGGTGTGCTGTTCTCTGGGACGAGCTCTGAGTGCTTTCGGCATCACAGCCCCAAGAAGGTGGGACAGCGAGGATCCCCCTTCTGCCCGTGAGGCAGCTGCAGCCCAGGGAGACTGCGAGATTCATCCCACAGCCACACAGCCAGCCGTGAGCCAAGTCGCGCCTCCTGGAGCCTCACACCCACCTGGCAGCTTGCCCTCTTGCTTAACTACCTGGAAGCATTAGGATTGGGGCATCACCCAGAATTAGGACTTTTACCAAAAATGACCTTTCTACTGGAGTAACCCACCCATGTCGCAGGGTGAGCAGCTAACTACAGAGTGTCTGGTCTTGGTGATCTCAGTTCCCTTTTCCTGGTCATGTGAGTTCTCCTCCTCTCTCCTGGAAGCCCCAGCCCGCATCCCATTCCTCAGCTTGGGATATATACCCCCTTTTTCCCTCACTGGCCTTGGAATCCACATCTATGTGCATAATTAAATTGCATAATCTGATGTGACTTTGATTATTCCACCAGACCTAGAAGAGCCCAGAAGCGTGTGGGAAGGTCCTTCTCCCAGACACAGCAGTAGGAGATGAATGTGCATTCGATAGAACGTCATTTCCTGGAGACTAATACTGAGCGAATTTACCTCTAAGAAACATCCAGTCAAAGTAGTAAGTCCCTTGTGGTTCGCAAGGTGCATGGGAAGAAAACAGGGAACTACGATTTACGTCCCCCGAGAAATTCTTGCTGGGGGGGCTCAGAACATTAGTGTCTCCCGAGGGAATCAAGATCATTAACCCTGAGGGGGCTCTCGAGGGGCCACAGGGCACCCCACCGCCATCTTCACCTTCGTGGCAGGCTGGACCAGCAAGATGGGGAAAGATGATTTATTCACAAACTGAACAAGTCAAACACAAAAATCGTTCCCGCATGCCTTTTAATTCTAGTAAAAAATTCACACATCCACAGGAGAGAGTCAAATGGGACGAAGGGACGAGCAGAGTGTGAAATGTATCCTGTAAAAAGCCCAGCAGCGATGCAGGAGGCAGCCCTGGTCAGTGGGAACCTGTGTCCAAGCGAAACCTTCTGTACAGAGCAGCCCTCGGCGGGCCTGGCTGGCGGCCTTTGGCTACAGGAAATCACGAACAAGTCCTCGGGGACCTGGGTCATTTGCAGACCCCTTTTGGGGCACACATGTATGTCTCCTTGCCTCCTCTGGGTGAAGCACCCAGACAACTTTGTGTGCATCGTTCCAGAGGATTCTAGGCATGTTATAGCCACTGCAGCACCACCTACCTGTGCACCTGCCTGGTGGGGGCAGAGCTTGCCTAGCTGGTCCTCGCGTGGCTTCAGGGGGCCTTTCTCCTCGGAAGTTGCTGCCCTGCTTCACGTAGCCCAGGAGGTCAGAGTGTACCTCCTGCCTCTGCTGCTTCTCAATTGCCTTCAGTTCAAAATAACCAGTGTGCAAAGGGACACGTTCTGATCCTTTTCCAAGGCAGACATCAAAAATGGGCCACTACTTTCTGTGACCTCATTTCCTCACAGGCTGGGAGCCGCAGCCGATGTATGAGGCCAGCTCAGCCCCTGAGAGGTCTGTTGTCCCCCGAACTTCGGGGGACAGCATTGGGTGCATGTCTCAGGAGGGGCCTGGCTCTCGCTGGATTCTGAGACCCGTCTGTTTCTGTCCCCCACATTCAGGTGAGCGAATCTCCACTCAGCACGGCCGCTGGCCTGAGGTTAGGCGCAGCCAGGCGGGCAGGTCTCTGGGCGGTCTGGCCAGCAACGTCCTCGTGGGGATGGCTGAGGGGCTGCACTCGCTTTCTAGGGAGTGTGTGGTCGCGAATCGCCGTTTCTGGGCATCAGAAGCTGTAAAGGGTCCCAGGGCCGCCGTCCTCTGGAGGCTTCGGGAGGGGTCCTGGCCTGGCCTTTCCCAGCCCGCAGAATGATTCCCGGAATTTGCGTTCCTGGCTCCGTGGGCCATCACCCTCGTCTCAGGGGCCCTGGAAGCCACATCTCCCCCAGCCGCCTGTGGCTAACGAGGACACTGGTTGCATCGGGGGGGCAATCCAGGTGCGACCACCTACGTGTGAGCCCACATTCGTGGTCCCAGGGATGTCGACCCTTGGGCCGTGCCTCAACCTAACCAGGGGTGCTCCAAGGGCAGCTCCCGCAAGCTGGTGCCTCGTGGTGGCCCAAGAAAGGATGGTGATGGCCTCAGGGTCTCTGGTCCCCTGGAGGAGACAAGGCGTCGGCAGGAAGGGCCAGGAAGCAGCCCAGATTCTCCGGCGAGGCTGGCATGACCCACGCTCGAGGTTTTAAGGCTTGAGGGGAAAGGGGGTTCTTGCTTTAGTAGCCCCCTCTGCCATCTGCCCAGGGGGGAGTTGGGAGGGGAAGCAGAGCTTCTGGCCTTGGCTGAGATGCTGGGGTCGGGGAGGCCCCAGAGGGGGCCGAGGGGAGGTTGGCAGCCCTGGAGATGATCACGCAGTATTTGAACTTGGTGAATTTGCCTGACCACGCGGGGCGGTCTTAGCTCCCCGAGTCTCAGTTCTCGCCTCTGTAAAACGGGGACAACCCCGGTGCCTGTCAGGACCCGTGAGCCACGCAGAAGGCACGGGGCGAGAGTCCCTGGCACCTGCTGAGCTCGTGGCAACTTCCCATCTCAAGAACCGGAACTCCGTGACCCCATCCTTGTCTTCGGGATGCTCCTTCTCCGGCCCCCCACACCCAGCGCCTTCACTGCACCCACCTCCTGGGCCCTGCGCCCGCCCGAGCTGCCTTTGCCTCTGTCCTGAACTTTCCTAAGGACGCCCCAGACGCGGGCGACCTCCGCACTCTCTCTCTCCCCACAGAGCAGTAGAGGGATTCTTGGCAGTGTCTGTCCCAGGTTCTTCTTTGCTGAGGTCCTTCCAGAGGCCTCAGCGTCACCCCAAGCTGAAGTCAGGATCATTACCTTGGCCACCCGGCACCCACAGATCCTGCCTCCAGACGGTTCTCTGCCCCTCGCCCCTCGCCATCCCCTGCTCCAGCCACACTGGCCCCAGCCGCTCCTGCTTCCCCCATGCGCTAAGCACATTCCTGCCTCAGGGCCTTTGCACTGCTGTTCCTCTTCTTAGAATGCCCTTCCCTCCACGCCCACATACCGGCCACGCTCAGCTCCTCACGTCTCTGCTCTGGAAGCAGCTCTTCTCGAGGCCTTCCCGGGGCCACCTCTAGAACGATCAGCCCTCTCCTTCTGGGGCAACGCCTGTGGTGCCCTGGCTGAGGTCTGCTTGTCGACAGCCGGTCAAGCCTGGGTCTGTGTCCGAGTGGCCTCTGCTGTGTTCCTCGTGTCTAGAACAGCACCTGCGCATAGTAGGTGCTCAGTAGACATTTGTTGAGTCCCTGAAAGGACTGACTGGGGACCGAGTGACATCAGCGCCAGGCACTGTTCTAGGGACTCAGTGTCTCTGTGGGGTTCCTCGCGTCCACAGGCTCACAGCAGATGCGGGGGCAGCCGCTAAGTCAGAGTTTATACCGCGCAGTGGGCTCCTGTGAACCCCATTTCGCCCGCCACCTGGCTGCTGCTGTCCCCTCTGGCCACCTCTGGCCCACCCGAGGTGGCTCTTGGGCTCAGAACGGAGGCTGAGCGAGCACCAGGAGAGGAGGCTGCAGACCCCGCTACTAGGTCTTTATATTAGCGACGTGTTGAAATGATAATATTTTGGATATATTGGATTAAATAAAATATACTATTCAAATTAAGTTCGCCGGCTCTTTCAAATTTTTGGAATGTAGCCACTGGGAAGTTTAAACTCGCGCATGCGCCCCGTGGTGGCGGGGTTCCACCTCTCGGGCAGGGCCATCGCCCACGGTCCGGCCGGCTTGACCTGGACCCCTTGGGCCAGGCACTGAGCACGTGAGTGCTTGAGGGACCCAGTGGGGCTCCAGGGTGCCCAGAAAACCCTGTACTGGGGAGACCCTGCCCAGGGATTTGGCTGGGCCTTGTCAGCTTTCAGCCTCCAGTCCCCAAACCTCCCTGCCCTCAGCCCCCGGAAAGGGGGTGTGACATCTGGAAGTGCTAGGCCAAGTTTGCTGCAGCAGGGCAGGGCGGTTGCAGGTTGGAAGTGACAGTGCTGTTTTCAGTGCTCAGGTTCTGCCCCACTCCTGACCTGGGTGTGTTAGAAAAGCGAGGGGCTCCGGGTCTAAGGCGAGGCTGCCCGTGCCTCCCCGCTCCCGGGGTCTCCCTGCAGGATTTTCAGTGGTTGCTGAGGAGATGGAGGCTGGGTGTTGAGTGCAAGACAGCCCAGCATTTGTTGTGGGGTGCGATGGTGAAAGCGGAATTATACCATGTGTGTGTGGTGTGTGTGTGTGTGTGTGTGTGCACGAGCATATGTGTGCGCGCGCACACGCTTGGAAGCTACCTAATTTCACTCATTTGACTGTGGTCTCTGCTTTCTGTCTAATCAAGCCGGGAGAAGGCTCCCACACCGGGAAGCAGGGTGGCCGCAAATGGAGACCTAGGACACAGGCGAGACCATTTTGGAAGAATCGGGAGTGTCCAGTTAACACCGGCCCATCTGTGGAAGGCAGATTGCAGCACCTCGGGCTGTTGCATAATGAGATGAGGGCTCAGCCCCATCCTAGCCAGAAAGTCAGACAAGCTCGCTGGCTAGAGAAGAAACAGCGAGTCTCCTTCACAGGAGCACTGGGGTGGGGGGACACTTCTGAAGGAGGGTCTTTGAAACTTTTCCTTGGTTGTGATACAAAGTCTCCAGTTGCTTTACTTCTCACTTCCTGGGACTCAGAGGGATTTTTAACAGTGGAAACTTGTTGTCTGGGGCTCCCCTTTTACAACGGGCTCCACACCAGCCTGAGGAGTGGGCTTCCTGAAATTAATTACGTTTCCATCAGGCCCAGAGCTTCCTGCCACAGAGCCCATCCTCTTGGAGTTGAGAGAATGTTTCACACTCAGGGGAAGGCTTTGCCCTCCTGGCTGACAGGCTCCCTAAAAAAAGAAATTCTTTCCTTTTTTCTTTCGGCTCCTAGTGCCCTGCTGGCGATGAAACGATGGCGTTTTCTTTAAGTTCTGGCTCCTCGGCAAATGGTTATTTTAACTGACACTCAAGTCAAAAGCTTGTTTGTAATGTCCTTTCATTTCAGTTTTATGGCAAATTAAATTAGGGTTGAGGTTAAACAAAATTACATTAAAAGCCATATGTGCTGAAGTTTTGCTCAGAGTATCGAGTTTATACTTTAAAAAGCCCGCACAGCTCTGTTTAAAATGGATCTTTCAGAAACTGCAGTCACGAAGCAACAAAACGCCCTCGAGGCCGGGAGCGGCGCGGCGGCGGGGCCTGCGGAGACCCGGGCAGCCTCCCGCGCCCCGTCGCCATCGCGGAATCCGTGTAAATTGCCATCTTTTGCATCAGAAGGGAGAAGCGTACACAGTCCCCCTGCTCGATGGAGTTGTTGTGACATAAGAAAACAGAATCTTTTTAAACCTCCAGTTTAATTAATTCTTGAAAAAAAAATAATTTAGCGGCAGCACGGTAAAAAGAAAGGGGGGGGAGACCCCGATTAGTTCCAAATAAGCGTCTCTTAATCGCCCTCATGAAGGCGTAATTTGCAAAACACTACGAGGAAGTAACATCTTTTTAATTTTGGGGGGGAGCGCATTGATGAAAACGAGTGGGACATTTTAATTAAAACTCATAAGGGGGCGGACATCTGCCGGGATTGTCCGGCGTGGCGGCGATTAGCGGCTCCCGGACGCGGATAATGAGGCCCCGCCGCCGCCGCGGGCACAAAGGCCGGGCCCTGTGTGAACGCTGCGGGCTCTCCGCGGTGCCCGCCCGGCATATGCCTCTTGCATTCCAGCGAGGGTGCGGGGGGGCGGCCGGGTAAAACACAGGAAACAAGCGTTGAGTGTGTGCCAATAAAAATGATCACAAATCAGGGCTGCTGATGTCATAACCCTGGGGGTCGGGGGTCACGGGGAGTGTGAGCGCCTGAAAGGGGCCGCCTCTGTCTGCGGCCCGAGCGCGGCGGGCGAGGGGGGCGCGGCGCGCACAAAGGGCCCGGAGCGCCTCATTAGAGACGCGTTTGATGGGCTCCCGGCCCCCACGGGGGCCCTGGGCGATGTCAATGGGATAATTACGATGATCTAATGGCCGGCTCTTTTGCATGCAGGCCCGCCTGAATGGGGCGCCTCGAGGCTGCATTGAGTCGGGCTGTGCAAACTGTAGGGTGCCTGGCCGACTCGGAGCCGCGGAGACTGGCGGCGGGTCAACTTGGACCACTTTGCATTCACGCTTTGAATAGGCGGAGCGGGAGGCGTCCTGTCCCGCGGCCGCCTTTCAGCCGAGAGAGTGACAGATTGGAGGTCAGGGGCTGGCGGGCTGGAGGCCCCGGCGGGGCAGATGGACCGGCTCGGGCCGGGGGCGCACCCCCGCCCCGCGCGCCCGCGTCCACGCGGCCCTGCCTGCCCGCGCCGCGGCGTGATTGGCAGCCGCGCGGGCTCCTGCCGCGGGGTGGGCGGCTTTCTGTCCGTCCGTCCGTCTTTGTCCCAAATTGCGCTCCCTTCCTCACAAGTGTAACAGACCCAAGGAGGCCCTGGCGTGGACTTGGTCCTTGGGAGAGCTCCGGCAAAGCAGCCCCGCGCCAGGCTGTGAGTGTGTGTGTGCGTTTTAGGGGGCGGGCTGGGGAGCGGAACTGAACGGAGCGGCTGGTATTTCCAAAGAACGCTCAGCGGGTGATGCTGAACCTCCAGGCTTTGCCGGTAGGCGACCCCGTCCACGCCCCAAGCCTGCGGTCTCCGCTCGCTACTGCAGCGGGAGCGGGAGCACATGTGTTCACAGGGAATTCTGTGGCCCACCCGGGAATCCTGCCTCTCCAGCTCCTGGGATTTTGCATCAAGCCTAATAAGGGGAATCTTCCAAGCACCTACCAGAGACCCAGGGAGGGCTTGTGGAAAGGAGGAATTAATGAATATAAAAAGCGAAATGTTCTCGTCTCTGCTCCTCCCAACCGTGCTCCCACCTCCTGCTCCAGGCAAGCAATTCCAACAGACTGGAGGATCTTTGCCTTCTTTCTCTTGAACTTTTTTTTTTAAATCACTGTTTCTAGAAGACTTAGAGCAGAGTCCCAGCAAAAAGAAAGTTCCGTCCTCCCATTGTAGGCCAGATCCCAGAGGCCTGCTGCCTCTCCCAGGCTGCAGCGTCACCGACGTCCCACCATTTCAGCAAATGTTCGTGTCTATTTTCCTGTTAAGCGGCCACCTCCCTCTTTGTATTGCCGACTTACACTCGTTTCCTGAATCGATCCCCCACTGCTGGGCACTTAGGTTGCTCCCAGCTTTCCCCATTAAAACAATATTGTTTGTCCACCTTGTCCGAATCCGTTTGTTCATGCTACTTTATGCATTCATCCCATTATCTCCTTAAGATGGATAATTATTATTGCAAGGATAAAGGATGTTATTTCTCTTATGTATTCTATATCAAAAGTTGGAATCAATACTAAACAATCATCAAGCCTTCATCTCACGTGGGAATGTGTAAAATGCATTTTGCTGTTATACCCCAAATCCTTGTGGCAAACATTTCAATTCTCTCATTTGTTCCAAGCCAGAAACTTCCTTCTCTTAGCAGAAGTTTTAGGGATTGCTCCAGGGACAGGGGAGTTTCTGCTCTTGTTTTGTCTTCTCTTTCCTTCATTCAGTGAAGTCTTTTTTTATACACAACAATCAGAAGTGACTTCCTCTTTATTTTTTTTTAAAGATTTATTGTGCATACAAGAACTGGGGTGCAGGCCAGAGGTGTGGGGGGTGAGAGGATTCACCAGAGACTGAGTGGGGAGCAGAACAGGCGGATCTACTGAAATCCGCTGCTGAGGGGAGCAGCGGGGAGACAGGAGAGGTTTGCTGAGCCGTGTGGGTCAGCTTCCTGGCCAGGGATCAAACTCGTGCTGCAGTGGCTGTGGATGGCTTCACAGTGCTGAGACTTAATCCCTGCGCCCCCAGGGAGGCTGTGACTTCCTCTTTGATGCGTTCTCTGGGGTCTTACTCCTTTCCCTGACAGCTGAGCAGAGAACCTGAGGTCCCAAGGCCAATATGCAACTGATGAAATGAAATTGTCAGGGGTGGTAAAACGCAGGCTCTGCTGGGGACAGTGCCGTCCACAGGTGGCCAAGTCCCCCCTGTCTGCAGGACCACTTCATCACCAGACAGAAAGCAAAAGAGGAATTAAGTGGTGTTTAAGAGATTTCAGAAGCAATTCAACTTTTATAAAGCGTGTACATAGTAAACATTTTTTCCCACAGTGAAAAGCTCCCCCGCACCCCACCACACCCCTAGTTCTGGATTCTGCCCCCCAGAGGCAACGGCCCCTCCCATTCCCTTGCAGCACCTTCCATCATGTTCTTGGCATCCAAACACACAAGCCATGGCACAAATGCATCTTATCCCGTCCGCGTGGGAAGGGGACAGGCCCGTCGCCTCGGCCTGCGGTTTGCTCTTTTCCTCCATGGTATCTGGGTCGTTTTCCTTCGCATGAAGGAAGCACAGGTTTAACCCAGCCCTGCATACAGATGCGGTCTTTTGTTACCACAAACAATATCTTGCAGAGGTAAACCACATCTGGTGTTGAATAACCACATCTGGTGTAGCATTTCCAGCAGTGAAAATGCTGGACTAAAAGATGTGTGTGTTCAAAGGCTTAGCGCCTCCTGCCAAATTGCCCTTCAAAGAAATCCTTCCAGTTTGCACTCCCAAGACGGAGGTCTGAGCGGACCTGCTTCCCCGGCCTCTGCCCGCTCGGGCCTCTTCAGCCGTTTCCTCTGCCAGGTTGCTCTGTGACAATGCATGAGTGATGTTTTTTGATTCTAGCCTGAGTGACTTTGGGTGGGACCCGCCTCAAAGGGAGGATGGAGTGATGGGTGCCAACACCCCCCTTCCCACCCCCACCCTCCCCTGCTGAGCAGGAGTTAGGAATTCCAGGGAAGGCTGAACCCAAGGGATTTCTCCCACAGGGAGAAATTCTGACCCACAGGGCCCAGCAGTGGGTTGTTTACCCTCATGGGTGGGGGCAGGCAGGTGCCCTTGTTTGGGGGCGCTCTCTGTCTTCTGCTATTACTCTGCCAGAGACAGTCACTCTACCCCCAGGCTAAGGGCTCCCTGACACCCCTCAGCTGGAGCTGGGAGGTCAAACCCAGGCCAGAGCGAGACCCCAGAACAACTGCACCGGCTTAGCAGTATTTTACCCCGAAGGCAGTTAGAGCCCATGCTCTGGTTCTGCTAGAGCCAGAGCTCGAGCTACTGACCGAAGGTGGACCTTGTCTTATATTGTAAAGATGCCACGGAAAAAAATTGTCAAGTGTTTATTTCTGCTGCAACCACACTCCATCTAATTTTCCTGCTGTTTCAGAAAAACTCCATGCCTGTTGGTTTAAGGAAAAATTTCACTTGTTTTTATTTTCATCTTCGCTGTGCTTTTGTCTGCAAGCCTTCTTGAAGGAGGAGAAACAAGTTATCAGCCAGCAGCCCGGCTTTCGGGGGTGGGTGTTATTAGGAAATCGCCCTCTAGTTCTCTGCTGAGTGCCCAGGTGTTCCAGCTGGCCTGGCTGGAGGCTGGCGCCAACGTACACCCAAGAGTTAAATGTAAATAGCCCCTCTTCTCAGGCCTTCCCTCCTGCTCTCCAGAGGTGGAGTTTGGAATCCCGGGTTCCACAGAATCCTTGCATTTTTGGTTGATTGTCTTTAATTACTTTCGAGGGCTGAGGGAGGCTGGTTGCCCTGGGGCACTCCTGACAGGCGAGCCAGGTTTCCAGTGCCCTTTCTAAGACGCGGACCGGAGCATCCGGCAACGTGAAAGTGATGAGAACAGAGTGTCAGGAGAGCCTCGTTTCAGGAGAAGAGAAACCAACCGCATGGGTGGATTATTTAATTGGCTGTTATTTGGAAAGATCTGTATACCCTGATTCTCTCAGTACTTGCCAAAACCCCAATTTCTCAGGCTGGAGAATGGAGGGACAATGGGGGCTCGGTGCTGACCTGCCCCAGTTTAGGGTCTAAAGAGAAAAGTTCTTGCTAATTACTTTCTAGAATTTCTTTCTGAGAAGATCAAATATGAAAATTTTCTTCTAGATGGTCAGAATTAAGATCATTGGATTCATCCAATGAAAATACAGCGCCAGCTCAATCTCAACACATCGATTTTTAGTGTAAGTTTGTCCGATGCAACATTCGAGATGGAATTTTAGTAATATAAGGAGAAAAAATGACCTGTTTATCTGCGGTGCATCTAGCAGAGTCCCGTATATAACATGGCAACCCTGTTCGAAGGAAGGATGGAAACCCTGGCTCCTGGTCTGCCTCCATCTGCGCGGCAGCGAAACGGTCACAGGGAAATGAAGTGTTAGTCCAGAAAAAAGAAATTGGAGGGGCCTCTCTGGTGGCACAGAGGTTAAGTACTGTGCTGTGGAGCTGTCAGCAGCGGCGACTCGAGTTTGACACCCAGCCGGGGAGATTCCCACAGGGCACAGCAGACCTCTCCTGCCTCGCCCGCTGCTCCCCTCAGCAGTATGTTTCCGTCCATCTGCCTGTTCTGCTCCCCGCTCTGTCTGTGGTGAATGCTTTCGCTGCCCCACGCCTCTGGCCTGTACCACACCTTGTATGCATAAATAAATAAATCTTAAAAAAAAAAGAAATTGGAGAGCATACACTGTAGTCAGAAGGCTCGAGAATATTCTCAGAAGATGCATTTCACCCCCAGGGGCTTCTGTTTGTGGTGACAAGGGGAGACAGGAGGCCAGGCAGGGTTGCAGCCACCACCCTGTCCTCAGGAGCCCCAGGGGGGCTCTGGACCTGAGGATCCCAGGCCAGGCCTCAGGGCTTGGGAGGGCCCCGGAGAGAGCGGCTTCAGTCCTCGGTAAACCAGAATGTCAGTTTCTCTCTCCGGGCGTCCTGGTCGCCCAGGAAACCCCCCAGCCCAGGCTCAGTGCTGGACCAGCCGCCGCTGGCAGTGGTGGCCTCGTTAAAGATGGACCAGCCTCGGGCCTCCCCGGTGGCGCAGCGGTTAAGCGCTGCGCTGTGGAGCTGTTGGCAGCGGCGACGCAAGTTCGACGCCCGACCGGGGAGAATCCCACATGGCGTGGCAGACCTCTCCTGCCTTGCCCGCTGCTCCCCTCAGCAGTGTATTTCTGATCTGCCTGTTCTGCTACCCGCTCATCTCTGGTGAACCCTCTCACCGCCCCACGCCTCAGGCCTGTACCCCAACTTCTATGTATAAAAAAAAAAAAAAAAAAAAGATGGACCAGCCTCTTGATGGCCTGGGTGCCCAGCTTGAGGGACTTGTGATCTTCGGAAATTTAACCCCAAGCGGCCTTTTAAAATGGACAAGGGCTCTGGCCATGTCCTTGTCCAGCGATTCCGACGGCCCCTTGCTCCCTGAGGAAGGAAGCTGAGACTCGGCGTGGCCCACGGGCCTGCAGACGCGCCTGCCTCCTGCAGCCTGGGACCCCTGCTGCTGGCCCCACACCCTGGGCTCCTGCTGCCTCTCAGACTCCCCAGGGGACTACAGGGGCTGCAGAGGGGCTCGGGTGCAGGATTTCAGGGAGCCCTTGTTCTAGGGCTGGCACGTGACGGGTGCAGAGAGGCCCCTCTGGGGTAAGAAGCGGCCGGCATGCCCCGCACGCCCTATCCGCCTCGGCGCACCTACTGTGCGCCGGCACTGTCCCGAGAGTCTGCCTTCAAAAGGCAGAGTTTCCATCCTGAGCACCTGTGTAGGCCAGGCACCCCATCGGTGCCTCGTCACGGACAGAGCCCCTTTCTTGAGTGCTACCAAGTGGGCTCACAGAGGAACTAGCAAACGATAAGAGCACAGTTAGGTGCTCCACTGCGCAGGTGAGGAAACTGAGGCTCAGAGAGGGAGCTGAGCTTCCTCAAGGTTGCGTAGCCAGGAGCGCTGGAACTGGGACCACTTGCCTTCCAGGAGGGGCCTTAACATCTTCACCCTCCTCCCTCACGAGAGCGCACAGTCAGGGCGAGGTTGCACAGTCTGGGTGTCACATGGCATGTATGACCATGTGAACAAGAAGCGATTCCATTGGAAAAGGAGAGCTCCATCAAATTAGTCAAGAGTCCTTAGTTCAGCTCAGCCGACATGATTTCAAGAAGTGACAAAAACAACCACCACCTTTTGGCCCTGGAATATACTTTCCCTCTCAGTTGTCAGGCCATAAGAGGACCAGCCTGTGCGAAATAAAAACAGTCTCTTGGGTCACCCCTGAACTGAGCTGAAATATCTGTTTGCCCTCTCTTGGCACCAGCTAGAATCCCGCGTATGTCCCTGCAGGACAACATTTTGGGTTTTGAGTCTCAACAGGCTCTGTTGAGACCAGTGAGCCCCACCAGGGTAGCGGGAGCACACCCCAGATAACGGGGGCCAGTACTAAGGCTGTGCCTCAGGAAAAACACCACGGCGGGCGCTTCCCACCGCTCACAGCAGTGGGGTGCCGGGAACCCCGAGTGGGTATCCGGGCAGCACTCCCAGCAAATGCTGATTCATCAGTGGATCAACCCCTTCCCTCGCCTGACAGAAGTTTCTATTTAAAGACATCAGTCCACGGGGCTGATTCACTGACACGGAAATCTCAGCCAGCACACACAGGGTGTCTGGGCGGGCGCGTCTCCGCCCCGGCACGCAGCCCCTCCACAAGGCCCTGGCCGCGCTGCAGCACTAAGTGGGGGCATCTTTTTATTGAGGTAACATTGGCGACAACACTGTGGCTGATACAGGGGTACAGATTCCCATCTCTTGAGACATCCCCACACAGTCACCCACAGTCCTCCACATGTCCGTGCCCC
>PVIJ01016904.1:19995-31338 GCA_004024925.1 Scalopus aquaticus | reverse complement strand
TTCCCCTATTTCCCTTCCTGGCCTGATAAAATCAGCTTAGATTAGTTCCTCCCAAGATTAGCATAAAGATGTTTCTTTTATCATTGGTCTTGGCTTCAGACAATAGGTATGGAGACAGCAGCCTCCACCCTAGGCCTAGGGCAAAGGTTGAAGACTATGTCCTTTACCTTGCCAAATTTACCTCAGATAAGAGACATTCTTCAAAAGTTCCTTGATTTCCCCTCAAACTATGTAATTGCTTATGTATTTGAATATCTGTAATCACCCTGTCATTGCCAGTTAATTCTTCTTATGCTTTAAAAACCCTGTTCTCCAAGAATAAAGTGGAACGGCCTGACCAGACTCTCTGGTGTGTGCTGTCTCTCGCTCCCCACCTTCTTCTCCCCACTCGCTCCCCACCCCCTTCTCCCCACTGAACCCTCCACCGCCACCGCAGACGCTTTCCCCACCACCCCCGGGTACCCAACCTCGGTCGGAGCCGGCCTCCGACAGTCTGTCTGTCTTTTCTTCCCTCTTTCACTTCCTCATCATCCTTCCTCTCTCTTCCTCTCTCCCCACAGAATATGTAGGCCTTTGGAAGATTTGAGACAGATTAAGCAGTATAATACAAAATACTATTGACAAAGCATGTACATTTCTCTAACAGTTTTGATAGACATAAAAACTTGGAAAATTCATACACACTGACACACACACACAGAGTTTAAGTCATCAAGTAGTGCTACCTCAAGAAAAGAAAAAGTTCTCTAAGTCAATAAAAAGCTATTTTTAATAATACAAAGAAATCTCCTGTGTATTTCTGTAGCTCACCAGCCTTCAAGTAGAGCTCTCCACAGTAAATATGATTCAAAAGCTCAATCATTAATTCTATTTAGGCCTAATGTGTCATAAAACTAAGGAAAGCAGGGCTATTTTCCTCTCTGCTGGGGCACAAAAAAATATATTAACTATTCCAGCCAGTACTGTGAATGATTTATTAATTCAATTTTGGAAAGTGAGTCTGTCAGTTCATATAAGCACATATTATAAACAGACAATTTCTCCGAAGATTCTTATTTCTTCTCTTAGCTAAATGACTGACAATGCACTTCACTGTTAAGATACCTCTCTCTTTCTCTCTCTCTCTTTATACATACACACACACCTCCCTCAAATCCCCGGTACTTACACCCCACTTAAACAATCTAGGGATGGCCACTATGTTCTCATACTAGAAACAGTACAACTAAACCTGAATATAAATTTGAATACTGAACCAGATGTCATGTGTCGTGAAGAACATTAGTGTGAGACTCCAGTGAACAGGGTTCTAGACCAGGATCTTCGACGAAGTACAAATGACCTTGGGTAAGTCACCTCACTCATGTCCTTATCTACAAAGGCATAGGAATAAGTGATCACTACCATGTCCTTCGATGAATCCATCTTATGTCACGCGTGAAACAATGATATAATGATATTCTAGGCTTAACTCAGTAGTCCAATTCACATGTGGAGAATCACATGTGATTCTCATGCATGTGAGCTGACTTTGCACTTGACAGACTCTTAATGTGCAGCCCATTATTTCTGAATAATACATCATAGTGAAAATTTATATTATTTAATTTTAAAATCCTGATACATGGGAGGAGAAATACAGAGATGGAGAGGGGGAAGGAAGGAGGGAAGAAGGGAGGAAGGGAAAGGAAAGAGGGAGGGAGGAAGAAAAAGGAGGGAGGGAGGGAGGGAGGGAGGGAGGGAGAGAAAGATTTCGTAAGGAGCTTAATTCCTGGCATCCACTAACCTCTCGGTAACAATTAAATAAAGTGCTTTAGTCATAGATTGACAGTGTTTTAGGGATCTGAAACCATTTATAATATCATGTCTGTAAGACTTTCAGTCTCTTCTGCAGTTTCTTTTGACATACAGAGCTTGGTTTTATTCCCATGAGAACACTGAGAATTAAAATACAGAGATTACTTTAATCATGTGATGGTGACTCATTTCCTAAGATATTCAATGTGTGATAAATATGGGTGAAATCAAGGGATAATGTGCAAGATCAGATGGCTGTTTGTAATTTTGAATCATCCTGAAGGAATACTCACCTGTTTCCTAACCAAATTATTCTCAATGGGAAATGTTTATTCCTTGTTCCTGACTTTTTATAGGGAATGTTCCCATTTCCATCTCAGACAAAAACTTCAGTAAAGCAATTAAAACTAAGATCAGGGAAGGAGTGTTTGAGGGGGAGGGACAGCACCTAATCAGATCTTATAGAGTAGGAAAAAGAACACAAATGGTTTAATATTTTTTAAAAAGTCATCACTTCTCCTTAGGAAAACTGTGCTATGATGCTTTATGTACAAGATATATTTCTGTCGTAAAACTATGTTCCACAGTATCTATTTACACTGTTCTTCCTAGAACATTCTTTACAGGTATCATCTTCAACTACTCACATATTATATTATGTCCCAAATATTACAAATTAAAGTAAGATGGTGAATTTCAAGACAACTAGGGGTCCTTCAATTATGTAACTACACTAGAATTTAGAGTTTTAAATTTAAATTCAGGATCTGACTTTATTCTGCTCTTTGTTGTTGTTTTTTTTTAATGCATGATATATTGATTACTATATTGATTACTATATTCATGGCTATTATGGATTTTTAAGGTCCTCCCAAAATTTCATGAGGAAATTCTACTAGTGCCTGTGAATATGACCTCATTTGGAAATAGGGTTTTTGAAAATTATAAAGCTAAATTAAGATCACTGGGAACGATCCTCATCCAATATACTGCCCTCATAAAAGGGGAAATTTGGACAGAGACAGACATGCACACAGGAAAGGACATCATGGTATAGAAACAGAGTGGTGGAACTGAGAGTCAACAGAGAGTGGGGTTCTTGGGTTCACTCTGGCAAAGGTTTCACCAGAGCTCCCCTTTCAACAGCTCGCAGTTAGTTTCTCCAAGGCACAGAGTCATTGAATATGTTTGAAGGGCAAGTTTATTGAAGCAGGAGCCAGAAGAGCAGAGAGCACTCGCATAGGCACGAATGGGCAGGAAGAGCTGCCTGCTGAGGGAGGTCAATGAATAGAAGTTCCAGCATAGTAAACATCGCGGGCAGGCAGGAAAGCTGCTGCCCTGCAGACAGACAGAGAGTTGGTGGAAAGAAGCACCTGCATAGTCACAGGTGGGCAGACAGGAGAGCTGCTGCTGCCCTGAGCCAGTGCAGGGATCATGTTTACATAGTTTTCTCGTAGGGAGGGTCTCACACCCTCCAGGAGTGGCTTAAAGGATTAGAAAGGGCCAGAGATTGTCTTGACACTCCTTACACACCCTGTATCTTCTTATATAGATGTGATTATGTCAATCCCTTCTACCCCCACCTACTGTGTGGGTCTAATCTTGTGATCCTATCTCCTCCATCAGAACCACCAGTCAAGGAACTCCAAAGACTGCCAGCAGACTGCCAGAAGCTAGGAGAGAGGCTGGGGCTCTCTGAGAACTGCCACTTGCTGCCACTCAGAAGGAACCAACTCTGTAGACACCTTGACCTTGGATTTCTAGCCTCCTGACCTAGGAGACAATAAATTTCTGTTGTTTAAGCCATCCAGATTGTAGTACTTTGTCTACAGCAGCACTAGGAAACTATTTCAATGCCTGTATTTATTGTTTATACATATGTTTGTTATTCACGCATGAGACAGCTATAAGTGCTCAAAATGATAAGCTCAGATTGGAGAGACTATCTTTGTTGGGGGGAAAAAGGACATCTGCAACAAACTCCACAGATAGGCTTATGAACCCCACCTCAGATCAAAGAGATCAAGACACTAGGGGTTACTAATCCCTTACTGCCATCATCATGGAAGAGAGGATTGCTGTAACTGAGGGGTGGAGTTAATCAGTCAGGTCTGGTATATAACCGGACGTGTGGACGTTGGGGGTCTCTTGGCTTCTCGCCAGGCTACAGCATGCCATTGGGGGTTTCCAGCTCTTTGGATCTGGTAGGACGTATTTGCAGATTTATCTCTCTCTCTCTCTTCTTTCTTTTGTCCATGAGTTATTCATTTTTATTTCCCTTCCTTTTGTAAATAACCTTTTTAATTAACCTTTTTGTGAGTGCCTGTAATTGATCTTATTATAAGTCTTTTTAAGCACACGGGTGAGAACCCACAGTCAGGTACCCCATTGTATATCGGGGTTGCCCTGTAACAACTTCACTAATGGACTGAATTCCAGCAGAGATGGAGAGATGTTTCCTTTGTGATTTACATCTTTTGTTGTTTGTCCCTCTTGCTTTAAGTTCAGCCTGTTGTGGTGATAGCCATGTGCCCACAGACTTTAACAAAAGAATTCAAATTAATTGCCCCATAAAGTTCCCTCCCAATCCATTTCCTTTCCCTCTTTTTCCCCTCCTCCATTCTCCTTCCTTCTTGTAGTCTACCCCTTGAATTTCTTCCTGAATCAACAAGATTTTGGCAATTTGCTTCACAAGAAATTATCCCCAATGTCTCCTAGGCAGCTGGTCAGTTTCTCAGCCTTTCTGCCACTCTCTTCCAGGCTTGTGTGTAGAATACAGAACAGGGTGATCAGAAAGGGTAGACAGAGACTGAATTTGATTCTAACTCTTAAAATATGGGAGATGGGCTTCCTGAATCCCTTGAATCCTCCTCCATGCCTCTTCCAGTCTCACAGAGCACAGAATAACAAACCTCTAGGTCACCTGTTTTATGTTCTCTGTCATTTCCTTACAGACCTAGTGGGAGATTCCATAATATTATCATTGAAGAAATTTCTCTATTTCCCAGCAGAAAGTAGATAATTAAATACTTGTTTCTATCATTATTCTCTATTTATAAGAAGTTGTGAAGAGTGAATTAATAGCTCCAAAGATCCCACTCATAATAAAGAAAAATGCAATAAGGATTGATTCATATCTCCTGCTATTATGCTCAAATTGCTATGTTTTTCTCTTTGCTTTTCAGTCTCAGACAGTAGTCCAGGAAAAGGAAATAAAAAATTTGAAAATGAGAGGATTTTTTCTTGACTGTCTTTGCTTTCAGGACATTGGTGCACCATTATGGTCAGATTCCGATGGGCTTTCAGAGCCTCTTTCATAATCTGTCCACTGCTCACCAAGGAAATAAAAATCCCACAAACCAATAATATGTTTTGATTCCCACCCAAACCTACTAGGTCAGTAAAAACTGAACTGCAAATTTCCCTACTACTGCTTTTCAGGATATTTCCAGTACTTCCAAATGGGTAAGAAATCAGTGAAAATGGGCTCTTTCTTGCCATATTTTGGTATTTGGAATACAAGGGAAAAGGCACAGATTTATATTGGAGATTTTACCACCATGTTTCAACAAGCTGCACTGGCTTAAAGCACCTGATTACATAGGGCTGGTGGAGGATGGCCTTGTGGAGCTTGTAAAACATCAGTGAATTACGGGAGCTCCTTCTCCCACCTCCCCTCCCCAGGTTTTAACAACAGTGGACATGGAAAATGGGGCATCAACTCACTACTCAGGAAAAGTGAGGCCCACTCGTTTCTTTGGAAGTAACTATAAACTTGACTTCCTAAGGAGAAGACAGGGAAGCAAAGTTCATTATGCAACTTCTAAGGTTTTCAACCCTTGCAAAGCCTGCAGGAATCCCTCCCCTGGAAAGAATAATTGGGAAGGGTGAATTTACCTTTGGTATTTTACTGAGAAAATGACAGTAGGAAGTAGGAAGGTGAGTGTTTTCATAACACATCTTTAGGGTAGAGCTCTCTCTAGGGTGTGCTTGTAAATATTTTTTAATGGTTCCCTGTGTATATAAACACTTGAGTCACCTTATATCACTGTATCAGCACTTTTTTAATGGCTCCATCTAATACCACCTCCTGAAAAAGAAATTAGTTAACTATAAAGAGATTGATGGGCTGTCCATGCTGTCCTCCAGAAAGTGATCTGTGGTTCGTGAGTCCCAGGGCTCCTCCAGGCATCTGGGTGACCGCACAGGTAGGTGGAATATTGGAAAATACCCAGCATTAGTGTGAACTCGGCACCCTTCCCGGAAGATGCTGCTACCCTGACAATTGGAGACTCATAGACAATTTCAAGATAAATGCTCCAACAAATCTGGGGTGGGGGTTTAGAGAGAGAGGGGGCACTAATGAGGCCAGTTCACCCAACATCTAAGTGGGATATTGTTCTGTTTGAACTAACCTATTACAGTGTTGTCATTCAAATGTGCGATGCCCAATAGAGAATTTTGTAAATATGTTTGGTTGATATTTAATCAGCAACATATAACAGTGATAAAGGGAAAATCGCTTCTATTTGATTAAAATACATCATCTGAGCATTGTTCGAATGTTTAAACAGGCATGCTTTTGTCCACACCCATATACTGTTCTATTGTTTGAGAAAATAACTACTTGTATAAATGACTATATATGATTAGACTATTTGCAATATGTGTTTCACAAAGTGGAAATGAAATGGCTGAATCATATCAAATATTTGAACAACATATGTTCATCTGTCAAATGTCGTTGGAAATAGGCTACTTTTACAGAAGTTAAAAAATGCTGGAGTGATTATTGGTGTTGCTACGGTTTGAAAATTGTTTTACAATATTGCCTGATAATTTGGTCTTCATATATATAAACTTTTTAGGTTGTCTACTTTTATGAAGAAAAAACGAGTAAAGAACTTCTGTTTTTAGCATGATGGACAACTAATACAAAGCAATGTAAACTGATGTAAATGAGTAGAAAACATATGATAGACATCTCTTTTAAATATATATTTGAGGAATAAGGATGTAAAGAAAATAAAAGACATCTCAGGAACCAAATAAAGACGAAACCAAAAACCAAACTATAATTCTGCTGAGGTGTTAGGAAAACCATAGCAGATTCGGGAAGAAAGGAACTTAGATTCCAGTGGCCAAGAATGTCAAGAGAAAATTCCTTGAGATTGGGTAAAGCAAAGTGAGAACTCAAACTCTCCGCCCTATAAAACCAAGATTTAAGACTATATTCTCACTAAAAAGGTAAACTATTCGCTCCCGCTCCCGCTCTCTCACCAGCACAGTAAAATATAAAGAACACTGTTGACCTTGGACGGCACTGTGGGTGCAGAAACAAAAGAAAACAAAAACAAAAATCTCCCAAGTATCTCCAGCCACAGTTCAGCCTTTACAGCAGTGCAGGATTTGAATGATCCTCATCGCTACTTTCAGACCTCTGTCAATCTCTTCCCTTAAAGTCTCGCAACATTGAATCTCATGTCTTTATGCTATATATATGCCATGTCACTCATTCCTTCTTCAACTTATACACAAATCTCAGGATTTTTCCATGATTCTTTAAAGTTGTTTGCTAATGGTCACTTCCACTCTAGTGCTAGCAACACCGCTGCATCAGAAATCTTGGTGATTACAAACTGAACATAGATTGTAACAGTGTGATCCCCACAGATATGAGAAGTTCCAAGTTCCCTGTCCCACCAAAGGAAAGGTGGATCTGAGCAGGGAGGGGAAGCTAAAAAAGACTTGAGAGAGAAAGCTGAGAGAAGAACAAGCACATGGACCACAGGCTTGTTAAGAAGTTCACTTGTTTGTTAACCTTGGACTTGTACCAGGGACTTGGGGGACAAGTAAGGAGACTTGCAAGAGACTTGGGTGAGACACCAGTGGGAAAGATGAGAATCAAAAGTTCTATCTTGTATTTTGATTTTGCTCTTTTCCTTCCAGACTTGTCTGAACCCTTTCACCCCTTTCCTTTGGTTTCTTATCAGAAGGTGCCTTAGACTTGTGGCAAGCTTTCGGGCCTCAGTGACCCTGCTTTGGGCCAACCCTGTTCGGCTGTGTATTTACCCATGAGGGGGTGGGTAACTTTGGAATTAATTGTAAACTATTATCTTTTCTTTTCTTCTTTCTATTGCATCCTAATTCTATTAAAGTTATTTTCTATAGAAGTTCTTACACTAGGAGTATGTTTTGTCTTTATGCAGGGGTGATGAAACCCATCTAGAGCAAGCAAGTTTGTGAGTCCTGGGGTGCCCCTGCAGTCTGTTGGCTAACAATATAATGTCATGGGCAGCAAGAAAATTCCTTGATTTCCTATTCTTCAATAATCAAAACTTCCACCCTACCCCAGCCATAAACTCCCATATTCTTACTATCTATCATTTCATTGGTGAGTAAATGAAAAAAAAATACTCCAGAATGAGAACAAAAAAATTTAAATGGAACTTCTATATTGATGTTTATCTTTAGAGTCAGCAGAGAATGGGGTTCTTGGGTTCACTCTGGGAAAGGTTTCACCACAGCTCCCTTTTTAGCAGCATGTGGTGAGTTTCTCCAAGACATAAAGACGTCGAACATATTTGAACGACAGGTTTATTAAAGATGGAGACAGGAATAGAATGCACTTGCATAGACACAAGTGGGCAGGGAGAGCTGCCCCAAAAGGAACAGGTTTGGTAAGAGAGAGGCCTGCATGGTTGCAGGCAGGCAGTCTTGAGGAGATCTGCCCTGCTGAGGGAGGTCAGTGAATAGAAGTCCCGCCATGGTCACGGGCAGGCAGGAAGGCTGCTGCCGGGCAGAGAGACAAAGAGCTGGTGGAAAGTGTCGAAGGCCGGCTCCGACTGAGGTTGGGTTCCCAGGGGTGGTGGAGAAAGCATAGGCGGGCGAGTTGTGTGGGGGAAAGGGAGTGGGGAGTGAGAGACAGCACACACCAGAGAGTGTGATCAGGGCGGTCCACTTTATTTTTATGAGAACAGGATTTTTAAAGCATAACTTTAAAGAAAAATTAACTACTGACAATGGCAGGAACTTTGGAAAAATGTCTGTTGTGTGATGTAAATTCCAGCAAGGTACAGGACATAATCTTCAACCTTTGCCCTAGGCCTAGGGTGGAGGCTGCTGTCTCAATACCTATTGTCTGAAACTAAGACCTTAATAAAAGAAACATATTTATGCTAATCTCTGGAGGAAATAATCTAAGGAACTATATGCTGATTTTTCGAGGCAAGGAAGGGAAATAGGGGAAGGGATTAAATGTTCTTTGTTTCAAAACATTAACCCTTGACCGGGCAAGGACACTTCACTGTCAGAAGGACATCTTGCTGCCAGGATCTAATGAGAAAGGCTAGTGTATGCAGGCCTGGTGGAGAAACTTAATTATTGTTCTCACCTGAAATTATACTTAAATTATTTGCAAGAAGAAATATCGCATCCTGACTTATATGGGAACACTTCCTTGAAGGCTCTCCACCCATAATGTGACCTTGTGAAAACAATATGGGGTGTCTAGGCTGCGACAGGAAAGAAGCACTGATAGTCACAAGTGGGCAGAAAGAGAGCTGCTGCCTGGAGTGGAGCCAGTGCAGAGATCACACTGATAGTTTTCTCTTTGGGAGGGGCTCACACATTCCAGGAGTGGCTTAGATTAGAAAGGGCCTAGAGACTGTCTAGACACTCCTTATAGCCTCTTATACCTGCTTGATGTGATTATGTTGATCCCTTCTACCCCCACCTCCTGTGTGGGTCCCATAGCCTCCATCAATGTGACTGAATGTTTGTGTCCTCTCAAAATTCATATATTGAAACCTACTCCCCAGTGTATGGTATTTGGGAAAAGGGCATTTTAGATAAAATTAAATCGTGGTGGTGGTGCCCTCATGAATGAGATTAATGCCTATATTAGAGTCCCAAGAGAGTTCCCTCACCCCTTCTGCCACAGGTGAACACGGCAAGAAGACTGGTGTAGATGAAGCAGGAAGAGAGCTCCCCAGACACTGAATCTTCCTGCTGCATGATGTTAGCGCTCCAAGCTTCCTCGAGTATGAGGGAAAAAATTATCACTATTGTGTTTGCCACCCAGTAAATGGTATATTTGTGGTAGTACCCAATAGCAGAAATTGGACCAGGAGCAGGTGCTGTTATAATAAATACCTAAAACCATGGAAGCACCTTAATTACTGGGTAATGGGTAGGAACTGCAAGAATTTTAATCTTTGTTAAAAATACACAAAATAAAATCAGGTCCAAAAGCCCTGGCCTTTTGCCTGGCCACCACCAAGACTTAATACCCACTGCAGTTTCAGTTTCAATCTCTCCCAAAAGTCTAATCCTAAACCAATCAGTCTAGAGTTTTCTTTCTAGCAGCAGTGAGGTCATCTGCATAAGGCTTCCTGACTTCCCCTGAGGGAAGGTTACTACCTGAAATAATCTTTATTTGCTGATAACCGCATCCCACCCACTTTCCTCCATTTGGTGTGAGCCCTTGTTGTATATAGAAGGGATGACGCCCAATTCACGAATTGTTTAATAAATCCAACTAGATATCTAATTTGTGAATTTTGTTGTTTAGGAGGCTCATGCTAAATAAAGTCTGCCCTGCTGTGAACAGATTGTTAAGAGTGAGCTGGGTGACAACTCAGCAAGAAAAAAGGAGCACCTCAGAGAAAGTCTCAATCTTAGACAATAGCCAAGTATCTTGAACAGGGTGTTAGTGGAAGCATGGATGGTAAAAGCCACTCTGATGAGGTCTCAGAGATGAGAAACAAGTTAGTAGACAAGGGAGGAAAGGCCATCCTGTGGGGACAGAGTTCGCTGAGTCTGGGGGGCTCAACCCTTGCCTGACAAAGCCATGGGGCAGGGTCTTTGTGCCAGTAATTTCCAGTGGTGGAATCCCCCGCCCCAGTGGGCCTGAAGGACAGAGTGTCCAATTTTAACAGTGTGGTCCCCAGGAAAAAGGGTGTGTTCCAGCTTCCCTGCCCCACCCAAGGGAGGGTGGAGCAGAGCAGGGGAGATAAGAAGCTGCAGAAAGAAAGAAAAGAAACTGGAGAAGGAAGGAAGCAGGATGGAGAGCCAGACGAGGCACACGGAGCAGAGAGACATGTAAAGAAGCTGCACTGGTCTGGACTGATTGAAACAGATGTGGGTGAGAGACCCGTGGGGAGGTTGACTATGGCAAGTTGATCTTGGTTTTGATTTTGCTCTTTAACTCCCAGAATTGTCTGGCTGTTTCTGACCCTTTTCTATGGGTTCCTCCCAAAAGGTGTTTTAGACTTGTGGCAGGCTTTAGGGCCTTGCTTTGGGCCAATCCCATTTGGGTGGACTTTTACCCACGAGGTGTTGGGCAACTGTCGGGAGCGCGCCTGGGCCGCACCACCCAGCCGCGGAAATCCCCACCCGGCAGCTGCTGAGGGCATGGACACCTCGTGCCTCAGCTTGTGCATCAGGGTGTACACGTGGACAGCGCACGGATTGGGCGCTGGGGCTGACATTTACCGCCATTGGCCAGCAGGGATTGACCTTTGTACGGATTGGTTGTTTGTGCTT
>PVIJ01016904.1:0-19895 GCA_004024925.1 Scalopus aquaticus | reverse complement strand
GCAACATTGGTGCTTGATTTAGAAACTATATTCTTTGTTTTATCTAATTCTACTAAAGTTTGTTTCCACAAAAGGTCTTATATGTTTTGTATTGATGCAGCAGATGGAAGAACCTATTTAGAGCCGGCAGGTTTGGGGGTTCTGGGGTGCCCCTCTCCCTGCCCTGTAACAAAATCAAAGACTATTCCTCATCCTTAGAGTTTAATGTTTATTTGCCCTTTTTGGTGTTGGACTTGTTCAGAACCTGCAATTCCTTTCTTTCCTATTTTACCCTTTTGGAATGGGAATATCTATGCCTGTCCCACCAATGTATATTGGAAGCACATAACTTGTTGGACATCACAGTTCACAGAAGAGGAAAACTGTACCTCAGAATGAATTGTACCTTGAGTGTCATCCATGTTTGATTTAGATGATATTTAGATAATATTTTGTAATTAAGACTTCAAGTTAATGTTGGAATGGATAAAGAGGTCTGAATCTGCTGGCATGGAATGAACATATTTTGCAAGAAAGGACATAAATTTGGGGTACCAGGAGAAGATAGGTATTGACTAAATGTGCATTCCCCATATTTGTGCATTGACAATTAAACCCCAATGTGATAGTATTAGGAGGTGGGAGGGAATTAGGTCATGAGAGTCACATCGACATGGCTTACTCACAGCTGCTTGTATCTACCCTTAATATGATATAATGAATGGCGCTTTCCCTCTGTGGTCGCTTCTCCACATACCTGCAATCTAATCATAACCAAGATCAACAGAAACAACTACAAATTTAAGGGCCATTCTATAAAATATATAATCAGTACTGCACACAATTTTCAAAAACAAAGAACTCGGAGAAACTCTCCACAGCCAAGAAATGCCTAAAGAAAAATGTAATAAAACATAATGTGGTGTCCTGAACAGGATACTGGAACAGAAAAGTGACACTATGAAAAAATTAAGAAATTAACTGCAGACTTTAGTTAATAATAATGTGTTGATATTGGTTCATTGTGATATCATATTGTGATAAATGTACCATTCAATAATGTAAGATATTTATAATAGGGGAAACTCACATGAGGCATATGAGAATTCTGTAATATTGTCACCATTTTCCTATAAATGTAAAACTATTCTAAAAACAAAGATTATTAAAAATAAACAGAAGAACACCAAAGTCTGGTGAATACTTTGAGCTCTTTAACAGGATCTGGGGGAGAAGTCTTTGAAATTAGTAAAATTCTCTGCCAATTGGGTCTAACATTGTCTCCAGAGTTACTCATCATCACAGTTCTTCATCTTGTCTCAAAACTGAGTATGACTTTAATAGTCTTGTTCATTTGGTTATTTACCTCATATACCCTCTGCCTCCTCAAGTAGAATTTAAGCACCATAAGACCAGACACCTTGTCTGCTGTGCTTAATACTGTGCTTTGAACAATGTCTGACCTTTGGTGAGTACCCAGAATATATTAATTGCAAAATTATCTTTAAAATGATTTGGAATTCTGAAATTACACATACAAAATGGAACCAAATCAGTTACCATGTCACCCTAGAAGTGAGATACTCCAGCAAACTTAACAAACCCAGGGATGAAGAGTCCCAGGCACATGTTTGTGGTGATAGAATTTCAAATCTGAAAATGTCCTAAAAGATCACACATTTTATACACTGCATTTTATAAATGGGATCTATAAATAAAAAATTGTGGATTTTAATGATGTTCAGTGAACTTAGATAAATGTCTTTGTATTAATAGTAAGACCTATGGAAATCAGAGTATTCCTAACCAAGAATTCCAGGAAAAAGAAAAATAATTATTTTCTATTTATATTTCAGGTTCATGGCAGTACCCAGCAGTAGATAAACAAAGAACAAAGTGGAACATCATATAGGATTAAACTACATCAACTTTCTAACTCAGTTATGAAATTCTTTCTTGATATTTCCGGATATTGAAAACTAAGTTTTACAAATAAAGAAATTTAACCACTTAAATTTGAAGACTACTTCTGTTATTGGAAACTGTGTTCACTTAAGATATAAAATATATTTTATAAAAATTAAATTTTCTCACTTAAGTTGTGAAATGAATCCCCTAGCCTTGTGTTAATTTACCTTCTACTCTATATAAAATGTGGATTCTCTTACCAGCCAAAACAAACAAATAGACAAACCATTGGCCTGGTTTTCTCCTTACAGTACTGCAACCACAACTAATTCAAATCTAGACACTACGCCAAGTTTTTTTTTTTTTTATTCACAAAGGAGAAAAAAGTATATCATCAATATCTGTTGAAGGCTTATAATGATCCAGCCATTACTCTAAGCATGTTATTGGTATTTTTAAATTTAATTTTCACGGGGGTACTATGGAACAGATGCAATAATTATCTCTACTTAACAGAACAGTAAATTAAAGAAAGTATAAATAACTTGTTTCTAAGTCACACATCTAGTAAGTAACAGAGTAGGATTCAGAACCAGACATTTTAATCCTAGAGAATAAACACTTAACCAACAGAGATAGAACTTCCTTGGGTCTTCTCCAACTGTAACAATAAGAAAGTCACATGAGATAAAAACAGTGTTGTTGAAGTAAAATTCATAACCTCCTTTGCCTTCTCTCTCCTCATGTGCCTCTTGGCAGTGCAACCCTAAATACACACCAACTCTTGATAAAAGATAGATGGGAGGAAATGTGTAATTTGCTATTGACAAATTTTGGATAATTTATCAAGACATTTAAAAATTAATGTCTCCTTTCTCTAGTCAACCTATGTGGTATTGCCAGATTGATTCTCTTATGTCACAAATTAATACCATCACTATCTTGTTCAAGTGACTGCAGCCTCCTCAACTTGAAGAACTGTTGAACAGAGTGCATGTTGTTTTCTTAGGGTTGAAGGTCTTCATATCATGACCCAAATCTACCTCTCCACTTATCGCTTATCTGTAAGTCTATTGGCAATCCAATTTGGTCATCATTCTCCATTAGCAAGGGAAAAATAAAGGAGTATAGAGTTTCTAGTGGGCTTTTATCATAGGCAGTCTTCATGCTACATATTAATATGAAAGATGCTCAATCAGTGTATTAGTACACTGGTTTTATTTTGTTAGAGCATAGACACTATATATTTTAATCGTCATATCAATTTAAAATGCAAATAGGTTGCTTTGACTAGTAGGTCCCTTAGCAGAATTTTTTCATCTGACAAGTAATTCAGATTTATAGTGGAAAATGAGAAAATGTGAAGAGACAAAAAGATCAATAATATAATGGTATCATTAGTCTATTACATGAAGATAACTGCTGGCACCTCTTACTGCATGTTCTTATATATGTGTCATGTAGATCATATATGTAAAAACTAAGATCACACTAAAAATATGATTTTGTAAACTTTTCCTCATATAAAACATCATCATTTTCCCATAGTGATAAATATACATCAATATTATAATTTTAAGGGCTGAATGTTCCTAATTGAAGCATTTTCTTGTACACTAAAAAGGCTCACAGTTTTTATAAACAACACTGCATGAACATCCTTTACATACATCTCATTACATACATTCAAATGTATCCTTAAAAAGAATACCAATGTGGAATTACTAATAAAACATTTGTGAACATTTTAACAATATTTAAGATGTTAAAATTTTCTGAAAAGACTGCACTAATTTAACATCCTAACAGGTATAAAACTGCCCATTTGCTTTTTGCTAGGACTAAATATTTACTCTAAATTATTTAAAAGAAGACAATCTCTCATAGCTATTTTAATTGTGCACGGTTGATTAGCCAAATTAATATCCTAAGTGGCTTTTATCTAAGGGACAAGACTTGAGTCAGTCCCTCCAGCAATCTGGTAGGAATTATTATACTTTTACCCAGACTTTAAGCCTACTAGAAATATGCTCTATTTTTAAAAATCAAATAACAACAACAAAACCAAGTGATGAGTTGGAAGGTTACCGAATGCCAATATCATTTCAATGAGACCAGCATGGACTCTTTCCCAGTCTTTCTTTGTGTTCTTACACCTTTGTGCTTCTGAGACTGCTTGTTTTACATGAGTCTCATCCTTGGAACTTTCTCTGTTGGAGGGAGGGTTATGATTAAAAGAAAACTTGGCTCCTCCATCTTGTTGGCTATGTACCTTTCTTGATGATGTGTCTTTACCCACTTTAATGATCTGCTGTTAGCAGGTGGGAGAGGGCAAGGATAAGTCATGCCACTGTGGAATTCAAGAACAGGATCTGTCAATATAATTGGCACCCTATCTGTCAGAGGATCTCTCAGGAACTGACAAGTAAGAGACATATAATTACCGGGCATGATTTTCTCCTTGAAAGTGAAATAGAACTTAATAAACATAATGTCCACAGGGTGCACAGACAAAATCAGGCCTCCTGGTGCCCTTCTGAGTATTTCACTGCCACTTGCCACCCATGTATCCTGTAATAAAGTGACCTCTCAAACAAGGATGAATGATTCATTACATTTTTCAAGTTGTCATAAGGTGGAGTTGCCAGTTATACCTACTGCTGAGTGGCAAACTAAAGGCTAACTGGAGAAGCTAACTGTGTGCTCAGATTTAGTTTCTTTTCCTTGTGTTTCAGACTTCCTTTGAACCCCACCTTTCCCCTAAACTTCCCAAAACTCTAAAAAAGAAACACAATACTGGAAATTCTCTGTAAGGATAGAAATAGGCACCAAACACATCTTAGCAATGTCCATTATGAATTAAAAGAAAAAAAAAACTATTGAAACGTGGAAAGAACTAGAAATTAAAATGCAAACAGACTAATATATGAAGCCAGATCTAAGCCTCACTTCTTTGCTGTTAACTATTGGAAAAGTTACATATCTTTGCCATATAATCTCCTTCTTGAAAAAGAATGATCACAGATAAAGATTTAATAAGAAACTAAATGAGGGGAAAGTCTGAGTAATTTATGGTGGTCTATATTCATTTATTATGACTCTTCTTTGGTTCTGATGGTTTATTCTGTTTTTCTCATTTTTCCATAGGTTATACATTAACATGGTACAAAATGCAAAAGGAACAAAAGGAAGTACACATAAAAAAAATTATCTCTCCTAATCCAAAACTCAAAACACCCAGTTTCCCTCCACTGGGTCAACAAATTTTATCTCTATTTCATATTGTTCTAGAGGTGCTTCATGCATACATAAGGAATTAACTCTGAATCTACATGAACACATATATTTATTCATTTTATCCAATGGTTTATAAATATTATGATACCAATGCACTCATTTGCACCTTGAGTTTTTCAGTTATTATGGAGTTCTTTCTACATCAGAACATAAAAATCACTATTTGTCCCTTAGTATCACTACCTAGTATTCCATTGTTGGGATGATTCATAATTTAATTATTCCCCCTTGATATTTAGCTTGTTTCTAATAGTTTACTATTTCAAAAACCATTTCCCTGTATAAATTTGGCTATACATAATTTCATATATGCAAAGTATATCCTTAGGTACAAATTGTTAGAAGTAGAATTGCTGGTTCCAAGGATGTTTTGTTACTTTACATTTGTTATTTTGATAGCTTTTTTCAAATTACTCCCCTCTAGAGATGATACCATCTGAGTGTATGTTCCTTCAACCTCTTGCCAGCAGTGGTATATGAAGAACTGATATAGTTTGGATTTGCATTTTTCTGTGATAAGTGAGGTTGGGCATCTTTTTTCATATATTTGAACCATTTGTTTATTTTCTGTGAACAGCTTTTTGATCATTTTTTTTTCTATTGGGCTCTTGGAGTTTTCTATTAGAAAATCAATAATAGATAAATGAGTCCTTCCAAGTGTGTTTTCTTGATTTGTCATTTGTCTTTTGACTTTTGTTCATTGTAGGCTTTACACATAAATACTGCTGCTGGTGATGATGATGATGATGATGATAATCCAGTTGACTTTATCCATCTTTTTCCTTATAGATGGGACTTTATTTTTCACATATAAATGCTCTCATATTATAACTTACATATGTGTAGTTCTTCAATAGCATCATCTAAGATTTAATATAAAAAACTGATACCACAATTTATGTACATTTCCAGTGTTTTGGTGTAAACTGTGAGCTTGGGATACAATTTAGCTTAATTTTATTTTTCCAAATGGCCACTCAACTAACCTAGTACCATTAACTGAAACCTGGTTGATTTTGACAGTCATTTCCCATTCAATAGCCACACACATATTTTAAATCCAAGGAAAATATGAAATAGATGAAAAACATACAATGGGGGGAAAAGCAATTGACTGAGAGATCTGCAGAGACTTGGATTTGTCCCTGACTTCAGTGATTTAATCAGGTGGTTTTGTCCTTGTTAAGAGCATCACCTTGTAACACATGTTTATATACATGTATGTGTATGAGTGTGTGTATAGCCTTTGCTACTACATTTATCTTTCTGAAAGACAAATACAGCTATTTCCCCACTTACGTTCTATCAACAGTTCCATAGTACATAGGGAATAAAGTCCAAATTTTTAGTACAGCAGTCTCCTTCGTGTCCAAATGTTCCAGTCACCTGGTAGATTACCACAATAATATTGCACTTTAAGCTTATATTTTAGCGACTTCAATTATGTGCTCAATCTTCCAAGAATATATGTTCTATGAAGAAAAGGGCTAACACATAACACATCATCCAACACATGTGGATACATGGTTGGTATTAGAAGACACATTGCTGAACTAAAGTTAGTCCTCTTGTTAACTGTTCTTCTGATGCCTTTCTGTACAACTCTTTTGGCAACCCTCCCTAAGCATCAGGTTCTATACATGCAAACAGAGGCCAATTAATCATGCTTATCGCCTAACAAAGAAAATACTGGTTAAAATATTTACTTCCAGCCTTGCATTGTTAAAGTAACGATCAGAATTTCCAGAATCATTCATGGGGATTAAAGAGAAAGACTGGTCCCTTTGATAAAATAGCTCATACATATAGTAATGATATTTCTCTGTCTCCTAGAGCTGCATAAGTGACAAAGAGAATCACATTTCTGATAAGATGAATATGTAAATCTCCTCAGCTAGACATTATCAGTAGCCTAATGGGCTACAGAATAACCATGGAAATGTAGCGACTACAATCAGACATTCTGAACTTGAAATCTGCATTAACTTTCCAGACTGCAGCTCCCAGGCAGTCTCAGAAGGATGGCAATGTGCACTCTTTCTGCACTTCACCCAGATAGCATTCCTGCTTTAGATGAAGAAGAGGGGGATGCTTAAGTATTGAATATGCTTGCTTTATCTGTGAGCAATTTGACTGAATGACAGGACACCACAGAAACCCACTGCTGCAGGACAGATGGCCGCACAGCTCCTGCCAGCTCAACTGAAAGCGCATATTACTGCCAAGGAACACAGGCTGCAGAAGTTCATGAACTGTTATTGCAGGGACTCCTGCTCAAAGGACTGCCACCTTTTTGGTCAGTGACTGGGTTTCCACTATAGCCCTAGCTGCCAGTCAGTGAACAACTCCACAATTCACCCCTGATATCCACTCCCCTTACCCCCTTCAAATATAAGAGGTTCCAATGATTGAACCAATACACTGTGTTTATTTCAACTGCCACCTGGCATCAGACTCAACTGACATATGCAGGAAAACCACCAGGCCAGGGGGATTCCACACAGGCTTGATTCTAGCCATAATGAAAATTTTGAGCCAAATCATGGGCTCTCTAGAGGATGAGGGCAAAGTGGAAGAAAAGAAATGTAAATTGTTGTGCTACCTTCCGCTCAATGACAGGTGAACCTTTACTTTTAAAACACCAGTAAAGTGCAAAGTTTAAACTGTCAGTAGGCACACTTCTTGTAAGATTATGTTCTCCCCTAGTTAAAAATCTTCAGTGATTTTCCCCTGCAATTAGGATAACAATACAAGTGCTCAACAAGACGATATGTCTGTATTGTTGTAAAATCTACTTAACCTGTTTTCTTGACTCTAGTGCCACTAGCTTTCTTTCTTTTGTCAAATGGTCTAGGAGCATTTGCTGTTCCTTTGACTTCAATCATCTACTCCTTGTGTTAGAGGGCAGAATGAGGGAAACCCCAAGACCCCCAAAAATGACTGCTCTAAATGGGTTCTGCCATCTGCTGCATAAAGAAAAAGCATACTCTTAGTGTATAAGAACTTCAATAGAAAAGAACTTTAATAGAACTAGTGTGCAATAGAGAGAAGAGAAAGAATAGAGTTTCCAAATGAAACAGGGTCAATTTAACAGTAACATAGGCTTTTAATAATCTTAGGCAAATATATTTCTAAGAAATGAAATGGGTAGGAACAGAGTAGTGCTATGTTTGGGCAGGGTCCCTAAATAGAGCAGAGAGCCCAGTGAGTAGAGTAGAAGTGGCCGCCATGTCCCTGTGCCAGGCAATTCACTCCTCTTTCACCATTCTCAGCTTTCTCTTTTAGAAAGTTTAAAATTAAAAGAAGCTGGTGAGGGGGGAAATACAGTAATTAGATTATAAAATTTATTTCCAAATATTTTAGCATTTCAAATTGTTGCTCTAAAAAAAGTATATATGAAAACCTGCAGTTTCAGATGTCCAGAGTTATTTCTATTCTAATAATCTGGTCTTACTATAAAGCATTTCAAGCCATAGCCACTAATTTTAGTCCAAGGGTAAAAATGGAATTCTGATCTTTCTAATGCTTTCAGCCTTCATGATCTCAAAAGTAGATTTGTTTTTTCAAATTAAATGTAGCAGGTCAGTGAGCTTATAATGTAGTTCTTTAGATGCCAGAAAGAAAATAGAAATGGACATGTTATTAATGGCTGAAAATTAGTTCACTCTGTCTATCTGGGAAAACTTCTCTTCCACTTCAAAAGCCATATTCATATTAGAGTGATAAATCACTTGCTGGTTGCTGAAAACATGAGGAAGCATCACATCCACAAGAAGCTCATTGAGGACGGAGCCAGGGTATTCTCAAGGGGGGACCAGCTGACTTGTCTCCAGAATACTGATGGCTAGTTTAATCTAGCACAACATGCCATCTTACTCCTTTGCATGTGGGTATGTAAGTGTGGACAGTAGCCTCTTGGTACACACTTGAGTAGGGACTCTTAAAGAAATGAACAAGTAAATCACCTATAGATTCCTTGGCATGAAATCAGGCACTGTAATTTTAAATATCCGGACCATGATTATTAAAGGAGTGATATAGGGCAAAAGACTTAACTTCTATGAAAACCACTCTGTCCCTGTAGATACCTATCATGAAGGGTTCTGAAAAGAATGAAATAAGAAAATACCTAACATAAAGTCTAGTAAACAGGCAAATAAAAGTTTCCTTCCGTCTTCCTTTTTTTCCATTCCTTCTTCAAAACAAAATAGATTCTATATAGCTAATTTAAAACTGGAGATTTTAAAGCAGTAAGTGGGAAATCAATAAAATTTCATTAATTGATATTAAATAGTTGGAACTGTACCTCTTGTAATAAAAAAATGATTATATCTAAGTAGACAATAAGTCTTAAAATTACAGCACTTTTTCTCATTTTTAGCCATGTTGATTGTCTTATCATAGGTTTCCAATGTATGATAATGGACATTTTTCTTAAACTTTGATAATACTTAGCTTTTAACCCAATATCACTTTTGCCATCACATTATTTTAGCAAATATTTAAGGAATGTGACTATGTAGCCCAAACTCAGGTGATAATGTACCTAGTCTTCAGGAGATCCTTGTCCAGTGGCAAAAACCACACTTAAATCAATAATTACATTATAATGAGTTAATTATTATAAATACAGGAATGGAAAAGGCGATGTCAATGGACAGAATGGGAGCATGTACCAGGGCAAAGAAGAATAGAGGGAAAGATTTAGAAAATTTTTCTCAGAGTCATAATAGGACTGCACATTGATGAAGTCTCTATGAAAAATAGTATGGAGACTCCTTTAAAAATTAGAGATCTGGGCTACCCTGGTGGCACAAGGAGTTAAGTCTCAGCTTAGGAAGCTATCTGCAGCCATGACAGCACGAGTTTGATCCCCAGACAGGGAGATTCCCACATACCTCAGCAGACCTCTCCTGTCTTCAATCTGCCTGCTCTGCTCCCCACTCTGTCTCTGGTGAATCCTCTCACCCCCCACATACCTCTGGCCTATACCCCAGCTTGTATGCATAAATAAATAAATCTTTAAAAAAATTAAAGCTCTACCATATGATTCAGCAATTCCACTTCCAGGCAGGTATTTTTCCAAAGAATATGAAAACACTAATTCAAAAAAATATATGTATCCCTATGCTTATTGCAGCACTTCACACCAACTAAGACATGGAAATAACTTAAGTGCTTATCAGCTGATGGCTAGATAAAGAAGGTATGAAGTATATACTCAATGAAACACAATACTGCTGTTAAAAGAGATGAAATATTGCCCTTCACAACAACATAGATAGAACTTTGTGTGTGTGTGTTTTTGTGTGCGTGTGTAACATTTTCTCAGATGGAATGGAATGAATGACATTTAAGGCTGCGTTTGGCATGTGAACATATGGATCTGAAGCTCAGAAGAAAGAAGTTTGAAATATACTTTTGGATTCATCAATGTTTTAGTAGTATCAGTGTGGACAGGATGACTCAAGGTCTGTGTCATGAAATCTTGCCGGTCATGAAAATATGAATGGAACTTGAGGATAGACTGCTAAGAGAAATTAATTGGAAAGATAAAGACAAATACTACATGGTGTTATTCAAATGTGGGATATAAAGAAACAGCAAATGAACTGAAAAGACAACAAAAACAATTCTTAAACTCTGACAACAAATTCAAAAACGAAAATAAGAAATACTGTCCAAGGTTAGAATATGTCTATTACTCTATTACTTTATCCTGTTGTAGCAGACAACCATTGTGTATATATATATATACATATATATATATATATGAGATATATATGATATACATATGATATATCTGTGATATATGTGATATATATCATATATATCATATATATATATGATATATATAAGCAACTGACAGAACAAAAAGCACTAGTTCTTGCTCATTCACCCCTTGTAATAAGAAAAGTGATTGACCTCAGGTCTGTTGATCATTTGTGAGTTGGGGTGAGCTTGACTGAGCCCCATGAATCTTCTCACCCCTGGACAGACTGTAAAGGAGAACTCAATGTAGGAAAGGCTTTCTTTTCGTGGTGGGAGGTAGCAGTGAGAGAGACATAGTCAAATCACCCAAACACAACCAAATTTGCTATGACCTGCACATTTCATTGTCCAAGCCATGTCACATGATCCTACTCAGAGTCACTGAGACACAGACAGCTGAGTACAAATAAATAGGCAAGTTGTTTTTTGTTTTGTTTTCCTTTGTCAATTCTCCAAAAACCTCTTTATCGTAGATGCTATTGAAACTCATTGTTCTTTCTTTGCCCTGATCTTCCTAGACTCTTTCAATATTTATCTCTGTTTTTCTGCAGTTGGACTATGGTATGTCTTGGCATGAATTTCTTAAGGGAAGAGATTAGTGAATATCTTGTTTGACCTACGCTCAGCTTCTTGAATCTATAGGTTTGTGTCTTTTCCAAGTCATCAGACGTTATTTCTTTGAGTGCTTTTTCAAATCCAACATTTTTCTCCTCTCCTTTTGGGACTTTGAGGAAATAAATGTTACATTTATTGTTATACTACCATAGCAACTTAAAGTTAGTTTATTTTTTTCTGACTCTTACATAGATAGGGTAATTTTGATTATATTATTTTCCAGTTCACTGATTCTTACCACGATAAGCTCCAGCCTGCTGTTGAGTACATTTAAGAGGTATTATATTTTTCAGTTTTAAATTTACATTCACTTTTTTCTTATATTTTCTATTTCTTTGCTGAAATTTTCTATTTATTTGCTGAGACTTTTCTCAATGGTTACAAGTATGTTCATAAATGTCCAGTGATGCATTTTTTATGGTGAATAATTTAAAATTTTTGTCAGATAATTCTAACATCTGTCATCTTAGTGTTGGCATCTTTGTTGGTAGTGGTGGTGTTTTTATGTAGTGGTTCTTTCTGGCTATTGGTATGAGCAGTAATTTTATTTTCCACTGAAAGCTAGATATTTAACTCTGGAAAACAGCATGAAGTTTCCTTAAAATATTAAAATTAGATATGATGTAGCAATTCTACTTCTAGTTAGATTAATGCAAAAACATTAATTAAAAGATCTAACTGCACTCCTGTGTTCATTGTAGCACTATTTAAATAGTCAAGTTACAGAAACAACCTAAGAGTCCAATGAAAGAGTTGACTAAGAAAATGTGGTACATAAACACAATGGAAAACTATTCAGCTATTAAAAATGAACTCTTACCATTTGTGACAATGTGGATGGAACTGGAAGGAATTATACTAAGTTAAATAAATTAGGAGAAAGAAAAATTCTGGAAGATTTCACTCCTGTGTGAAATGGAGAAACAAAATGAAGGGATAAAATGAAACCAGGACATACTCTAGAAACATGAATGCAAAATCAAGTTTACTAGAGGGGAATAAAGTGGGGGGATGAAAACAAAGGATGGGGGGAGGTGGCCTAGTGCTCTATGGTAAAAGACTGTGGATGCTGTGCTGGGGGATGTTTTATGGTGATATGCATCTGGGGAGTTGTGAACCTATTCCCTGAATACAGCGGTGGAAAGCAATGGTACTTCAATAAAAAGAAAAAACCCTGGAGAGTTAGGGTATTATGTTATGAGACTCTGGATCATATATAAACCTTTCTTTTTTATCTGGTTTGCCTGGCATAGATCCATCAAGGGAAGTGGCAGGCAAGGCACTGACTCATTATTATTAGGTGGTTGCACAAGTCTAGGATTCCCCTGAGCATTCACTGGCATGGGGGTTAGGGCCTTACCATTACTGCTTATTAAGGGAAAAGTTTTGGTACATGACCTCCATACTTCAGGGTGGGAGGGTGGCCTTATCATCACATGGCAGGGTAAAAGTTCTGACTCTGCTTTAAATCTCCTCTAACATACTCCCAGTAGACACTTCATTACTATTGGGAGTGGAAGAAATCCAGGTTCCCCAAGCGGTCTTCACTGACATCATGTGGAGGTGAGGGCTCATTATCACCCAGTGGGGGGTGAAAATGTCAACAGGATATTCTCTGACACCCTAGTGAGTGATTGGGGTACCTTACTGTAACCTGGTAAAGGTATGAGTTCAGTATCCCCACTCAGCCTTTGCAGACAGGGCTGAAATATAGACCCAGGTTTTACGTATGATGGCTAGCTGAGGTAGAGTTCTTATTGTCTAAAAGTTTTCTGTTTTGCTAGACTGCCCCTTTTCTTTAACCCTTTGACTATAGAAAAGACTTTCATTGGAGCTATTGTCTAAAGTCATTGACATTTCCAATTTATTTTTTCAGCCCCAAGTTTAAAATATAGAAAACAAAAAAGGAAATCCTAGAAATTTAACATGTCATTTCCTAGTTTCCAAGGACCCTACTGTATCTGCTTTCTTCTTTCCAAATTTAAGAATTATCTTATTGTATAGGTATATTACATATAGTATGATTAATAAAACATGAGATAAGATATATTTTTCATTTATGATTTTTAGTTGGGCTTGGAAGTATAAGTAACCTACTTCAGACTCGCAAATGTAGAACTATCCAGTAAGTTTTTAATTTGCTATGATTTTCTTTACCAACATTTTATTTAATTTTATTTAATCACTAGTGACATTTCTTGTGCTTTTATCTATTTTAACTTATGATTATTTTATAATTTGTAATCTTTTTGTGTTATTCTATTCCCTCAAGTTCTTAGAATACTAATCCTCTGACTCTTTAGCTGTTGAGTCCCTGAATTATAGCTTATTTCCTCTCATGATAGGTAAATTTTGAGTAAGTATTCATCTTCAGCTTGGGTATGTTTTTTTCCTCAGTGAATCCCTTTCCTCCTGTATAGCAGAAGCTCTAAAGTATTAGGGTTTGGTTTTTGTTTTATTTTATTTTGTTTTGCATCAGCTGGGTACCTTTGAGAATTCACTGTCCAGGAGCAGAGTTTACATTTTAATTTATCAGCTTAGAATCCGTTACAGTACATATAACATTAATTAGTATTCCATACCTGACATGGTTTGAGTTTTGAGTTTCAGTTCCTAATTAGAGATTTTTCCTTTAGCATTTTCTTACTCAAAGCAAAAAGGAAAGATGATTCTATATTTCTTAGGGATCATGATGTTTTCTTATTCACCTGACAAACATCAATTCTTAAAAGATCTTGCATTTTGTTGGTGTCTGGCTTAGCAATCAGTCTCATATGGACCTATAGTCATGTTCCCTATTCTGATGGACATTAAAATTTTTGCCTGTGGTTACAAAGGTCTATATTTATTTGTATACTTCTGATCCAGTTCACATAGCTTATTTGTCTGGGTGTAAATCATTTCAGGTACTTGGAATTGTGTTAATTGTGCTGAACCCAGTGCATACAGGCTGGAAAGAGTTGATTGCAAATTTTCAGCAGTTTGTGAGTAGGCTGTAATAAATATGCTGTTTAAAACATGCATTTCTGGATGCTTACAATGTTAAAGGTTTTGCATTAGTGCAGAATGTAATGATACTAAAATTAGAATTTGTCATTGATTTAATAGTCAAAAATGCTCAGAAAAATATTTTATTCTTAGTCCAAGGCAATACCCATTCACCCATCCCATCATTTGCAGAGAGGAAAAAAATGAAGATTCAGTAAAATTAAAAGGCAAGAGTGTGCAAAGAATTCCCTTACTTTCTAATACAAAACTGCTTTCTACTACTTCATTCTGCCTTCCTTTCTTTTAAAGTAAATTCCAATAATTGTTTGCTTCCAAATGACAGGATGCTGGAAATCACCTCCAAGAGCTGTCCAGGTGCTGATATCTCTCGAGATACCCCTGGCTGGTTCAATCAGAATAACCACTCCCCAGGGACAGGTACCTTTCTGAGAGGACAGCAACACTTTCCAAACAGCCCCCAATACCAGTGACAGTTCACTGAAGTCAGCTTTATCAAGCCTTTACACAAGCAAACTGATGTTTTTGTCTGTTTAGAGTCAGCACTCCCCCGCCTCATCATTTTCTACCTTATACTTCTTTCTCCACCGCTTCTCTTCTGTACCTTTTTTTCATTACCTTGGCCCATCATTATTGTTTTCTTGAAGCTATAATGTAAAATATTTATGCAAAACCATTAACATGCCATGTGAACATATTGTTTACCAAGTGCTGCATTTTTTAAGAATATGGTAGACATTATAATCAGCAGGAAGTGTATCTTATGTAGGAACTAGAAAAGGAAATGATTTAAGATATATTTGAAGAATACATGGCAAACTAAAAACAAATACTATCAATTAGTAGATTTTTTTGTCCTTATTATAGATAATCCTTTAAATAGCTTGAGCTCAATATACATCTATGATGTTGATGAGACTTAAATTTTAAAATGTTATGGAACAAGTTTCATTTGATAAATAAAAGGTAAAACTAAGAAAGCAAGCACCCAGTTCTGCTTTCAAATTCAGAGATTGTATTGCCCCTCTATGATACCTTTTTCAAGCATGAAATAAAATGTCCTTGTAACTTTAATGACACAAGCTGAATTCACTTGAATATCACATAGGAGACTGAATAGTTTACAAAGCTATGCTCCGTGGTCCAGAAAACCAACACAGACCGAAAGTCATATATTGGTAGCATTTCACCCTTCTGTTCATACATAAAAATAAACTCTTCATTATTAGTCATCACATAGTCATCCCTATGAAAAAGAAAATTTGTTATCAGTATAACTTAGTAAGTTACAAGCAGAGTATTAGGAGTCCGACTGCCTAGGTATGAATATTATAGCCACTTACTAGCTGTGTGACAGCTGACAAGTCATTTATGTTCTCCGTGCCTCTGTTTTCTCATCTATAAAATGTGCATAAAGATAGCAACTAGACTTATGGTCATTTTGAATATCAAATGAACCAGACATGGAGAATGCTTAGAATACTTTCTGGTACAAAGTAAACACAATATGAGGATTACCTACTAAAACATTATTTTTTTAATGGCTCTAATTATACTCCTCTCTGTCTCAATGCCTGACAAAGTACCTGCTCAGCAGCTTCTAGAGTCTAAAGACGACAGTCTAAAGTCTCCCACAAAGAGTTTATTTTCCCACCCATGGAATCTGGCCTGACCTTGCCACTTGCTTTGGATTGCTGAAGTGAAGACGTGTTAATTTTCTGCTAAAGCCTTCAGCCCCAGTACATGCTTCATACTTCATGCTTCACAATGGAACAGACTAGGGATTGTCTGCAGGACAGAAATCCACATGGTGCAGAGCCAGGATTGCCCAAAGGGAGATCCCAGAGAGGACAAACAAGGAACAACTCATCACAGAGGCATGAAGGAGCGTAGAGAAGGCCACCAGAACTGAATCAGGTCCAGGTGAAACAGGTCTATTTTACTAACTACAAAATAGTGAGCTAAATAGACAGCTCTTGTTTCAAAATTGTTGGCAGTTTATTATACAGCAATAGCAAAGTGCTATAGCAATTATTCTTATAAATAAATTTTGATAATATTCCAAATACTTTGATACTTTTCCCATCAAGGAGATAGGAGGAGACATTCCTTTCAAATTCCTTCAACTGTGGAGTCTCTATGTCTCCTTCTCTTGAATGTGGGCAGGTCCATGACTACTTTGTTCAATAGGATGCAGCAGAAGTGATGCCACATGTCTCCTAAAGCTAGGCGACAAAGGCCATGGAGTGCCCATCTGATTCTCTTGGTACATGCTGCTAGGAGAATTCAGGGATCAAGTGAAATGCCTGACTATGCTGGTTCTGTTGTGCTGTGGGACACCTTGTGAGTGCCGTGGTCAAAAGCCCCTGCCAAGCATTGACTGGAGACAGCCAGCATTGACTGCTGCCCATGAAACTGAACATCTTCCACTGATTCAAGACTTCAGATGAAGCTATTCGAAACCAACAGCTGAATTCAACTACATACGAGACCCCCAAGTGAAAATTACCCAGGGAAGGCCTCCTTGAATTCCTGACCAGCAAAATTAAATGACTATTTTAAATAATTAAGCTTGGGAATAAGTAGTTACACAGCATTAGTAACCAGAACACCACTATGTGTTTTTGGTTTTTTTTTATACAGACAGCTGGGGTATAGGCCAGAGGCATGGAGTGGTGAGAGGCTTCACCAGAGACAGAGTGGGGAGCAGAACAGGCAGATCAGAAATACACTGCTGAGGGGAGCAGCGGCGAGGCAGGAGAGGTCTACTGCACCATGTGGGATTCTCCCCGGCTGGGCGTCGAACTCCCATCGCTGCTGCCGACAGCTCCACAGTGCAGCGCTTAACCGCTGCGCCACCAGGGAGGCCCCTATGTGTTTTTGATTCACAGTAGAACAATCAAGCAGTGCTTTTGGAGGCCCTGATTTCCTATCATAAGATTATAAAATCAAAATATCCCCTAGAACACATAGGAACAGACTTTATCAACAATACTATGAAGGTGGGAAATGGCCTGATCCCTTACCATAAGCCCACCATTTGCAATGATATTTTCCAACACTTCTTAAAAAACAACTTTGAATATCATCATGTACCTTCTTCTTTTGGCACAAAGCCAAATTTAGAGTTACTAAAATTCAAAATAATTTGGAGCTGACTTCCCTAGAGTAATATAGAATCAGAGTCTATAATCTTTTCTGATTTATGCTTATCTTTAAAGTTCTGTTATAGCAACCAACACATTTGGATCCCATGAGCTACAATAGAAACACTTTATGATTCACAGCCTGAAAGCATTTGGCTTCTATTTCCATAAAAATCTGCCTTGAGAGTTTTCTTGGGGTACAGGGACCCAAAGAGTAAAAAAGGAAGCACTAAACCTAATGCAGAAACACACCAGCATTTGCATTTTAAATTTCACCCAATTAAATGAAGTTTTGAGACTTTATATTTTCAGGTCACTTTCCCATGACCCAGAACTCCTAGTGACTAAACATCAGAACAAGTGGGCAAAGAACTGGGGTCATTTATTATTTCCCCTATTGGAGTTCCCAGATGTCTCCCTAGGGAATAACTTTCTAAAAGCACTTCACTAGTCACAGTATATGTTAAACATTCTTTTTGGCAGGCTTCTTGCACGTTCCCCATCAATGGAAATAACTTTAGAAGAGAACATATGATTTAGGTTTGGACAAACTAGTTTGAAGTAAATGGTGCAGAGCATCCGTTCTGATAGGACAGAGTTGGGATTAATCAAGTCCTCTAACATTAACTCAATACAGGATTTTAGACAAATCATCTAAATATTGTATGTTCCAATTTCTTCATCTAGAAAATACAAGCAATAATACTTACCTTGAAGGATTCAAGTAAGTCAAGCACCTAGCACAGTGTTTAGTATAGAACAATTGTTCTTCTGCTGCATTCTATTGAGCAACAAATGCCAACTTTCATGTTAATTTGGTTACCTGTTCAATTCTGGGTGAATTACCCGCCACCTATGCCTTAGTAGAGTCAATGATAAAACAAGATTTTAAAAAGCATCTAATTCAAATGTGAAATCATGAAAACTTTTTTTTTAAGTGCAAGATTCTGTACCAACGTAAAGGATCATGCTGGTTATGAAAAATGCTGGTATATGAAAATGATGTTATTTCCTTGGAAATTGTTGGGAGTCTTCCATAGGATCTCAGCAAATACTTGTAATGTCTTTCTCAAGAAAACCCTAAGATGTTGTTGCTACTGAATAAAAATACAAAGTCAAGATCACTCTGAACAAGAATAAGGAGGTTGTCTGTCATAAACAACCCCTCCACACTCAACACACATGTTATTGCATGTATGGTGACTGAACAAATGTGCTTCCTGTTTAACTTTATTTCCCCTTTTCTCACTATGTCTATTTTTTACTCCCAAAAGCTCCAAAGTACCCAAATTTATCATAATATTCTGAGGCTTTCCTATCTGAGAATCCAGAAGTTAATTGTGTGGTTGTGGCACTTGGGTGGTGTGTGAAATTTGTGAACAGAAAATCCACAGTACACTGTATTGGCTGGGGAATTAATGGAAGGAAGATGGTAGAAAATAGAAGGGAGATATTAGAGAATGACTAAAGGGACCTCTATTCTCCCCTCATGGCTAAAAGTTAGCGAGTAATCCAAATGTTTATCCTCCATAGGTGTCCTTTGACCAAGAATGGCAGAACACCTTATAAGATTATTTCACCTTCTGAGTCTCTGCTTTCTCACACATAGAGATAGGAATAATTGCTTGCAGTTGTACACTAAGAAATATGTAACTGTCAACTCTAGGGGAAAAGTCCTGATTTATGACAATTGTCAATTTCTGTGGTATAAACAGACTCACAATGACCAGTTTTCAAGCTATCAATGTGACCTTATTGAATGCAGATTTGTGAAGAGATGTGTCACAGAAGACCATCATATAGCAAGTCTACTGTATAGAAACAAGAGTTATAAATAAGCTGAAAAGCACAAGTTATCTCAAAACATAGCAAATATTTTGGAAGTACTGAGTTTTGAGTTTCCATTATCACTGTTTTTAATATAATTTATTTCAAGCTAAGTTTCTAAAATTTAATTTTTAATAATGTCTGTATTTTACAACCTGCTCTCAAATTCCTGAAAATATGACCATCTGCTCTTCCTAGCCGGCAGGAGCCCTTTCTAGCACTCCACTGTTTATATTTGCTTAAAAGACTATTTTGAGAATGATCATTCCACATTTTTATTTAAATCTTTTTACTTTTCCCTTCCCTTCCCTTCCCTTCCCTTCCCTTCCCTTCCCTCCCCTCCCC
>PVIJ01016903.1:0-31235 GCA_004024925.1 Scalopus aquaticus | reverse complement strand
CTCCCCTCCCCCACCCTCCCGCTGAGTGTCTCTCTCCTATTTGGTTTCCTTATAGTCCTGTTATAAGTGAAACCATTCGATATTTTTCTCTTTCTTTCTGGCTTATTCACTGAGTATGATCCCCTCTAATTCCATCCATGTCGCTGCAAATTGCATGTGTTTATCTTCCTTGAATGCTGACTAGTACTCCATTGTGTATATGGACCACATCTTCTTGATCCAGTCTGGCGTCTTTGATTTCCTCTTCCGGCTGAGGAATCTGAATTTAAAATATCAACACTGCCCCTTTGACACCTGTACTCCTGTGGTGTTGGAAAGGGCGGGCGGGCCGCGGCCGCAAGGTGCGTGGGGAGCGTGGGGGAGCGTGCTTCTCCCGCGCGGGCCGGGGGTCACCCTTCTCCCCAAGACGCCCTGGACATGAGGGTTCTCAGAGCAGGGGTGTGAGGGGTGTGGCATTTCCTGTCAAACTTCACGTTTATGGAGACTGAAGTTTGACCATCGGACCGTTTTCATGGGCCACATGTTCTCTGGGTTTCTCTCTCCAGCTTTCCAGCAGTGGACAGACCCCACAAGGCCACGGGCGGGGCCAATGCTGCAGCGCCAGCCGGCAGGTCCCGAGGGGCCCCGTCCCATCAGCGGGCACCCCCATCCCGGAGCCGTGCTGGACGGAGGGCGGAGGCCGGGGCTGCACAGAGACGTCTCAGAGCCCTCAGAAGGGACGGCCCCAGAACTGGCCATGAGGGCCCAGGAGGCCAGCTGCGTGGACTGGGGGCCAGAGACTGGCCAGAGACTCAGGTGGAACTCTCTGGAGGGCAATTTCTAGTCTCGGTGAGGGAGGTTAGTTCTTCCTAAGGTCTCTTCTGGCATCTCACCTGAGCTCCACCCAGCTCAGGGGAACCCCTCTTCATGAAGATAACGGCCCTTTTAAGGGAGTGGCCCAAACCCAGCGACACACCTGTGTTCCCTGCCTGCCCCTGGGTCGCCGGTGTCCTCCCCGGCCCCCTCCTGGTCCCTACCAGGTGTGGCCTTGGCGGAGCTGGTGGCCACGAGGACTAGCTGCCTCTAGCCATGGCCCTGTCCGGCAAGCCCTCTGCCCCATTCCCTCCACGAACCCAAAGGCCCAGGGGGCGCCGGGGGTCGCAGGCACAGCCGGGCAGCCCTGTGGTGGCCTTGGGGGGCCACGCCCCAGAAGCTGACACCCTTGGCTCTCAGCTCCCACCTACTCAGGCTCCATCAATGGCTGAAGGCTAAGAGCCCAGGGCCAGGCCCGGAGACTTAGCTGGTGATGCCGTTTAACCTCACTCCACCGCAGCTTCTCATGTGTAAAACAAGCTCTTTTGAGAAATTATTATTATTAACATCTCCCCGTGAGTCAAGGTGCCCACCGAGCTAATGCATGGAAAGCGGGTGATACCCCCGCCGCGCTCCTGGCTGTTATTTTCAGTTCAGCTGCGTGCGCTCCCGGCCTTCCCGGGCTGCGAGTGACTTCAGCGTGTGTTTGCCTGCGGCTGCCCCCTTCCTCCTCCAGACAAGACTGGTTCACAGACCCAGTGCCCCTCGGGGGAAGGGGAGGTCAGGTCTGAGGAGGTACCAGCTGCGCTGCCAACTGTTCACACGTCAGCCCCTCCCAGCCTCTCACCAGGGCGCTGTGCACGGTGTTGGGGTGGGGGAGGGAAGGAGTCAGCCTTTGGGGTTCCTGGAAGCCAGGTTGGACGGGTCAGCACCAGCCGAGCTCGGGCCGCCAGCGCAGGGCGCGTGCGAGTCAGGTGCCCGGTGAGTTTTAGCTCAGGTTCGTCTCAGGGGACCGCTCCACTTCTGGAATGAGTCACGCAGACACAGGCTCAGCTACTGGCAGGTCCCCCATAACAGACCCTGGCCTGCCACCTGGGCTGTGCTAATTTCTGCACCATTTCCTGGGCCACCAAGCGACTGTCCAGGGGTGAGCACCTGGCCCAGCTTGGCCAGTCCACAGCCTCTTTCTTCCCCTGCAGGTACTGGCAGGGCAGAGCCAGGTGGTGGGGCGTCTGGCGCAGCAGGGGGTACTCAGGGACACCTCTTGGGCCCAAGAGCGCTTGGTTCTGCATCGAGCCGTGACCCCGCCCTTCCCAGCGGCCGCTGAGACCGACCCACATCCAACCAGCCGGTGTGAGCTGGCGCCGGCCGGGGAGTCCTTCGTCCCAAGAAAACAGTTTTCTCTCCCTCTCCAGGTCTCTCCAGCTCGATGCCCTCTGCTGTGTCCCTGGGAAGGATCGGGGGGCAGGGGGCAAATCCATTAGATTCCTGATGGGTGCTCCCGCGGGAAGTCGGGGTGGAGGGAGGTGGGAAGCTCCGTCGCTTTGCCCTGTGGACACGCGACTGGATGTTCCAAGCTGCAGTCCCTGCCTCCGCCGGGCAGCCCGTCCCCCAGCCTCTAATTCCCAGCCTCGGACCGCTCTGGCCCCCAGGGGCCCCGGGCTCCCCCTCCAGGACTGGAACTCGGAAGCAGTAGCACCCACTGAGAGGGGCAGCGAGCCCTGGGGACCGCTGGGTCCTTGCCCCTGAGTCCTGGGTTTCAGGTGAGAAAGTAAGGAGGGCCTGAAGCCGCCGCGCCGAGCAGATGGTGCCGCTCACTCAGCGGCTCTGCCAACCGCAGGACCCGCAGAACCACCAGGAGCCAGCCAGCATCCTGGGCTCCTGCTTGCCAGTTGCTATGGCAACATCCCAGCGCAGCACCAGGAATAGATGGTTTTGAAGGGGTGGGGGTGGGTGTTGTCTTGTAAAAAGTAGGCATGGTGTGGGGGAGGGGATTTTCCCTGAGGGGTTCTTCGAGTGGGTGCAGGGGACTGGGATGCCCCCCATGTCGGGCCGATCCCCCCCAAGCCCCGCCTGCCAGCCGGCAGCTCTCCCGCTCACTCTGCCGAGACATGTCTGCGGCCCTGGAGCTCAGGGCCCCGGGCTGGGCGGTGGGAGCGTGAGGGTGAGGTCCGGCCGCGTGGGGGCCTAGTCAGACCTCATTCATCCGAGTCCTGGGCGCCAGGGCTTGGGGCCAGCTGGGCCCTGCGCTAACTCCTGGTTCTCTCTCCGCCGAGCGAGCAAGTCAGACTCCGCTGCGCACCCGAGCAGCGTGAGCGGCGGCGTCATGGACGGACCCAAGTCTCCAGACTTTCCTCCTGGGCCTTCCAGTGAGGAGGCCTCCGGTGTCCCTGGGGGAGGCAGAAGTCCGGCAGCGGCCCTGCAGAGGCACGGACTCTTCTGCTCTGACGGCTGGTGCTGAGTGAACGCTCAGGCAGTGCCACCAGGTCACCTGTTAGAGTTGGCACACGGCCAGTGAGGACTCTTCCCACTGAGCACGCCTGCTGAGGCACCGCCCCCGCCTGGCCCTTCCGCTCGCTGTAAGAGGCCTCGGGAGGTCACTGGTTGCCCAGTGTCCCTGTCCGGGAGGCCACACTTGTTCTGGGCGCAGAGTCTGCTCCAGCTCTTTCTGGGATTGAGACTCCGCGAGAGTCCAGCTCCACCCCTCTGGGGGATTCTCGTCTGTGACGGGAATTGTAAAGATAAAAGGCCACTAGCATCGCCTTCTAGTGTCAAGCTCTCAAGGTCTGACAGGCCCTAGCAGGAGGCTTGCCTGTCAACCTGCCTTCGATCTTTTGCAGCTTAAAGCAGAAAGTCCTGCTCCTGTAGGTGAAATGCAGGTAGATCCACAGGCTGGAGAAGTAGAAGACAGCAGGTGACCCGGGAGCCCCGGCGACATGCGAGAAGGCAAGGTGGCTCTGGGCAGTGCACTCCGGGCTCATGGTGCCTGCACAACCACCCCATCCTCAGGCCCCCCTTCCGGATGCCTGTCTGGCCACTGGGTGGCGAGTGTGTAAACATGGGACTTTTTTGTAACCTGTAAGGAAGCACAGACACAGCAGGAACCTTTTCATTATTCTCATCTGTCAACGTGATCCTAAAAGCACCGGAGAGCCATGGCGACATGCTGTCATTGAGAGGTAGTACAGGCAATGGCAAGGGCGGGCTTGGGAGACAGCCCTGGACTCCACCCCTGACCCCTACCTGGTACCTGGCCCCAGGCACAGCAACTGGGACACTTGCTCTCGCGATACCCGATAAAGCAGGTGTGGGGGTGTCTAGGCCCTGCTGCCCAGTATGGGCATTCATCCTCGTGCCCAGGTGGAGAGATTTGCCACCCTCCCTGCGATGCCAGGCTGAGCCAGCCTGCGTGGGAGAGCTTCGGGCACTTCACCCACATTCTGTGGTTTTTGCCTCTAGATCGGAGGTTCTCCTCTTGGGCCGGTTTGTCCCCAGGGGATATTTGGCCAAATTTGGATTAGGTTTTGGTTGAAGCTGCTGGGAAGGGGTGCTGTTGACATCTAGGGGGAGGCTGGGGTGCCACTAATCACCCTATTGTGTGCAGGACAGCCCCCCTCCAGGAATTCTCCTCTAAGACATCAATGCCAGGCTGACCAGAGATACCTGGTCCACGGATCTAATTACAGCTCTGCTACGTGAGGCGCCTTTTGGACAAGCTCTCAATTTCAGATTTAGGGAAATCAAATTCCTCAGGTGCCCTGGGACACAGATTCCAACTGAGGTGGGTCCAGAGTTCTGACGTCCATGGTCCTGGACACGGCCACGTAGACCAGCTGCAAACTTTGGGGGGGGTGTTCACATCTGAGGGTGGAGGGCTACTCTGGGCTGTGGCGAGCAGTGGGAACCACGTGGGTAGAGAATTTCCCTTGGGACAAAAGGAACCCCATTTTAATTAACTGGAAAACAAAACAGACAATCCATACGGTTCAAAATTCAGAAGGTAAGGCGTCTCGAAGTTTCTGTCCCCATCCAACCAGTAGCCAGCTGGAGAGAGAACCAGCTTGGCCAGTTTCTTCTGCCTGCTCCTTAAGAAAAAGCATCTTAAAGTCTTAGACAATCTAGATTTCTTTCGCAATTTTTCTACAATGAATGTACATTGCTTCTTTAATGATAAACAGGATAATTTTGCTCATAATCCTAAGCCCAGGAAAAATGTCATCATGAGTGGGTGGGAAAGAGACTGTCCATCCACTTATCCATCCACGTATTCATAAAGCCTTAAAGACTCTACAGCTGGATAGAAAAAGAGGGACTTGGGCATAGTGCAGGCCTTCCTTAGCAAGACAGAAAACCCAGAAATATACCAAATGAGATTTGACTAAGAAGTGGAAAATCTTAGATTAGCACAATACAGTCAAAATACAGATGCCAGTGGAGGACATGTCTACCCTTTTCATGCCGAGTAGCTCGAAGTCTGAGTTAACACCTAGGACATCCACGTGTTAGAGCACTTAGCATCCTTGATATTCAAGCCATGTGCTTTCCTGTCCCGTAAAAGGTTATCACGCCTTTACCTAAATCTTCTTCTTGTATATTTCCATAGTTCTTACACTTGCATTTTTACAGTTATACATTTAAATCTGAAATCCACCTAGAGTTCGTTTTTATATCTGATGGTATTTAGGCGATCCGTAGTTCCGCTTCCTTTCAGATGGGGAGCCAATTATACCAGAAACATTTAAAAGCTAGATAGCCCTTTCCCACTGATTTGAAATTCAGCTTTCATCAGCTAGTGAAATCTGCAAGGTACGCAAACTAGTTCCACACAACACTGTTAAAAGAATTTGAGGCAAAAGGTAAAAACGTGACTCTAATACAAATATAAAGGTGAAAGAGGACACAGTTTAAATAAAGAGGAAGCAGATGTGGTCTAACAGTTCAAAGAACTCACACCTTTTATAGACCAGGAATAGCGACACACATGTGCACATGGAGCTGAAGTGGGTTCTTTTGGGGATGAAAAGTGGGAGTTACTTGCATTTCATCAGAAGCCTTTTGCGATGCCATCAGGTGTCTATGCCTGCTCTGGCCAGTAACTCCCATAAAGTGGAACAAATTCAAAAGGGTACACAGGCAGCTCCCTCAGTTTGCCACCTAAACAAATTAACTTCCTGTCTCCACTTTTAAAAGATAATTCTTGATGATGAATTGATGAACTGGTGATGTACACAGGTACACCAAGAATGTTCGTTTACTGGCCAGGCTTGCATTTGCTTTGCTGGAAGTTTCCATAAAGAATCTGATTGGACTTAACACACAGGTCCTCAAGAAATTCACAGAATATAAAGGGGTCTGGAGAACCAAAATACCCCAAGCCCTTGTACTTTAGGACAAAAATCACTCTCTTCCTGGAGAAACAAGTACATACCCACGAATATTTCTCTACAGCAATTGCTCCCAGGTAGAGTTTCAACATTTACATTAATTGTCAAATTATATTATCAGTAGTTAGCCACTTGGCTTGAAGGGAACTATTTCACAAAACTGGGGGTGAGTGGTTGAAACTGACTGTCCCACCAGCACCAGTGCTCTCAGGGCTGTCAACACAGAAGCTTCCACCGCCACATGCTTCCTCACAGCCGCTCAACGGCAAAAAGTGGACACAGTCTTCATAGACCAAAAGATGGAGCTTCGCTGCAGCTTATAAAGAAGCAAAATCACAACTCAATCATGCTCCGTAAACCTGTCTCACAGTTCTGTTCTACTTAGAAGTTATCTCCGCATCTGCTACCGTCGATTCTATTTAATATCAGCCTAAGGCTCTAAGTTACCTGCAGATCTAAGAAATTGCAAGCTGATAAACTATCAAATGTCACACTGAATGTGAGTTCATCACCATGATTCAATTTAAGTGTAAATTTACATTTCTCATGATCCTCAACACGTAGGAATAACGTTACGTCCTTTGACTATGAAGCCTGTATTGGTTTAGGAGGAATCTACCCAAGTAGAGTAACGGTATCTTCTCTCATTTCTTAATGATATAAAAGTATATAACACTGAAGAGATAGCTTTGCAGTCTATTTGCCAAGGATTGACTTAAATTATGTGACCCTGAATTCTTAAAATATTTGAGTTGACTTCTAAGATATAGTTGAACCCTAACATACATACCACTAAAGTCAGCTTTAAGCATATAATTCAGTGTGTATTTTTGGCATTTTTACAACTGTGCAAAATCAAATAAATCACAATTTTAGAACATTTCCTTCCCCCTGGGGAGCCCCAGGCAGCTGCTGACTGTCTCTCCCGATTTACTGTTGTGGGAAGTTTACCCTAGTGGCTCAGAATAAGTTGTCAGTCGTGTCTGATGGCCTTCGTCTGGGGTGACTGGGGTTTTATTGAAGGCTCACTGAGCTGCAGCAGGGTCTTCTTCCCTGGCCGTTGTCGGGGGCCCTTTGGGGCACGGACATGTCACATCTGTCGCAGATGGACACATTCCTCAGTAGACGGTCATTAGCTTGCTCAGCTTCTGGGCGATTATGAGCAGGGCTGCCACTGACACCGTCTTGTATGGCCACGTTTTCATTTCTTTTTGGCCACCTAGGACCTGAAGGGTTGAGTCAAATGCCTTTTCAAAGTGGCCACAACGTTTTCCATCCCTACCATGGGCTGGGCGGTGCGGGGCCCCCGACAGCTCCCTGTTATCTGTCCCAGCTGCTCTGGTAGCTACAAGTGGCATCTCAGTGTAGCTCATTTTGGTTCGCATCTTCCGAATGATTAGTCATTTTGACAATATTTTCACGCGCTTATTGATTGTGTGTATAAATGCTTCAGAGAAATAAAGTTCTTTGCCTATTTTTAATTGGGTTGTTCCTTTATAACTCAATAAGAGGACAACCCAATTAAAAGTGCTTGATATAGTCTGGATACAAGCCCTTTATCAGATATATGGTTTGCAAACATATCTCCTGGTCTATGGTTCTTTTTACTTTGGTTTTTTAAAGTAATTATTTTCATTTAGCACATTTGCAGTATAAAATTTCAATTTCCTATTTTCCCAGGATAATTAGGGATATTCTGCTCATGTGAATGCTTATTTATCTCATGAGAATCAGCAAAGAGCTTACTTAATTTAAGACATTACTTACAAAACCAGAGATAACTTTCTCAATTATAGACCCAGTCACACAGACAGAAAGCTGACAGCTTCCCTCCTGCAATCTTACCCTGGGTCCAGGGTAAACAAAAAATTCACCAGTCCAGATATCGGAGATGTTCTCTTTCCTGGTGGAACATGACAGCTGAGGCCAAAACACACAAAAACAAGGCAGATTCTGTTACAGAAATCACCCAATGGCGAGATCATAAAACCAAATTCCCACTCGTTGTTCAAGTGACTTAAAGACCACAGTGACCCAAAGAGCTGAACACAATTAGTGGGGAGGAAAATTAAAATGAGAATGTCAGCAACATGTGCTGCTTTGGCTTATCCCCGTGAGCCAAGACAGACGCCCCTGGGCTCAGACAGCCCACGAGAGGGGTGCATTCTCTGGCACCCCAGGGAAGACCTCCAAAACCATCACCAGGTAAGTGTCAAAGAGTCAAACACAGCTGTTATAACAAACACATTACAACTAGATCAAAGTAGAATGCAAAGAACTAACAATATTTGTCACTCAGCAATGTTGAAGCCAGCGCATAAATGGAGGCCAAGGTTTTTTCCAAACCAGTGGAGGTGGGGTTAATTTTTTAATTTAATGTACCATACAAAGACTAGTCTTGTGTCTGTTCCTTTCATAATACCATGCTTTTAAAAATTGCTTTGATTTTGCTAACTGACAGCAAATCCTCCATAAGTCAGTTCATAATTTGAACATTCATTTCTATATCTAATAGGTCAGTAATTATAAACAATTACATATTTATGTCATCCCGCTCAGATACACAATGTTCTCATTTGTTCAGTTCTTATTTCATATCCTTCAATAAGATTTTGTAATATTGTCCCTACAGATCCTGAAATATTCTTGGCAAGTTTGACACTAGATGTCTTGTAGATTTATTGCTTTTACGAATGGGATTTTATTCCATTTTCATATCTAGATTTTTATTGTTAATACAGAGAAAAGATATTTCTGGATACATATCAGATTGACATTCCTCACCATAAGAAATTAAGTTGGGTATACCTATACCTAAAGGAATTAGGAAAAAAGCCAAGAGTTAGTGGAAGGAAGAAAATAAAGATTAGAGGGAAAGGAAATAGAGGTCAAAAAGAAATTAATGAAACCCAGAGCTGAATCTTTGAGAAGATAAGCAAAATCAAATCTTAAGCCAGACTCACAAAGCAAAAAGAAAATTCAAGTGAAGTCAAAGAACAGTTACAATAGATATGAGTATCCTAACAGCTGTATGTTGGCAACAAATTGGACAATCTAGAATGACAAATTTTTTAAAACATTCCAAGACTGAATCAGCAGGAACTAGAACACTTAGACTGATCAGGAGACAGGAAATCAGAACAATAATCAATTCCCCCCCAAAGTCCAGCCCCAGAGAGAATGAATTCCACCAGGTGTTCAAAGACTAAATTACCCGGATGCCATAAGCAGAGGACATCACAGATATAGAGCAATATTTCTCATGAATTTGGATACAAAAATCCAAAAATATTAGTAAATAAACTTTAACAAGACATTGGATGAATCATACCTCAAGGCCCCAAAGATGGGTGAATACACACAAGTAATTAAACCATAGCAGTGAAGGATGGCTAGAAATCATGGTCTCCACGGTGCAGGAGAGCACTTAACATCTCTATGATCAGGACTCAAAATTGGTATAGAAGGAAGGTGCCTAAATAGAGGCCAAACCCACAGCTAACACACAAAGCTACTTTCAGGGAACATAGAACACACAGCTACAGGTTTATGATGCTGAGTACTAAAAGCCTATGGAATCTGAATGTTACTTCAATAAAAAATATGTTCAGGTTTTGTTATGTGTACTTCACCTAAATTTTAGGGTTTTCTGGATATAGTTATGAAATTATAGCCTCTAGAAATAAAATTCAAATATTCTAAGATTATATGCTCATGCTTGTTAATCTTTGTAAACATTAGTTTTTCATAGGGCTTTTTTATACAAAAATTTTATAGCAAACACTGCAAAGTAAAATATTAAGGGTGCTTTCATTAAAACCCAGAGGAAGGAGAGGACATTTTCTATTTAATCGTGTTATACACAGGATTTTATAAGGAATTCTTGAATTGTAAGAATGTCAGTTTGGTAGCCATGAGAGTATTTTTGTGCTTCCTCTACAATGTGATCCTCGCAACAGGTTAGAGTTGTGATGCTGTCTTTATATTCTGGGACTAAAATGACTTCCCTTTTCTATGGACGTCACAGGCCGAATTCCAGAGGTTCTAGGATGGAGATTTACTTGTAGTAGCAACTGGGGGGTGGGAATGAGTGGGGGCAGGCAGAGGTGGGAGGGGAGGCCTGGGGGACGGGGTAAACCTGCCGGTGGCAGCTGAGGCTGGTTCCCCTCTGCCCCCCAAAGCAGGGCACCCAGGGATGGGGCTCCAGTGACAATTTTGGATTCTAGAGGACTGTTAGGAAGCTCATGTCTAAAGCTATATGTACTCTGGACAGTGAAGAGAATTTTAAAAGATTCCTTAGTCAACTCCTGGGGTTGTGCGGGCTCTGAGGAGGGTGGGGGGCTGCCTTGGGCCTGGGTCCCGGCTGCCCTGATTAGCCGCGGCTGGGGGTGCTTGGTCGCCACGGGGCTGTGCGCTTCTGAGTGCTTGGTTGCACTTGGGCTAAGTTTCCTTCTGGAAATTGGCTGCCCCTATAGGAATGTGCGGTTTTAGATTTTTTGCTTTAAATCCCAGTCATCTGTTTCAAGGGGACCCGCAGGGGCCCTTGTGGGGTTCGCAGCTTCAAACCACAGCCCTTCCTCCTGCACACGGCTGGCTAAATGGACTGGATTAAGCAAAGCAATTTGGAACACCATGGCCGCCGTGGGGGACTGTCAGACTTCCTGCTCTTGACTTTTCTTAAGCTGAATCGGACAATCATGGGCCTGAAGTTGTGAGAACTGAATGGAATGACCATTTCAATCAACATTTTGATGTTGCCAATGTTACCAGCAGACTAAGGCCGCCCCTTATGAAATAAAATTCTAAGATTCACGGAGTCAAAGAATTAAGGAAAATGTCTTCCAAGGCCTCGGTTTCCCTCCCACCTCCTTAGTCCCCGGAGGCTTGGTGGCTACCCTGTGTGCTCAGGCCTCATGTCCCTCCTCCCCCCTGCACCTCCCACATCCTGCCATACCCTCAGTTCCCCCACTAATTCTGCCCTTGAATTTCCTCCTTTCCTTGACTCTTTGGTCCTTTGCCTCTGAACCAGGCAGAACTGCCCACCTCAAGTTCTTCTGGACTGTCCAGACAAGTCCGAGTCCCCTGGGCTGGGTGCAACTGTTAAGAGTTTCCTAAAGTAACCGAGGCCCCTCATGGGCTTCCTGGAGAATTGAACATAATTGCTCAACTGCAATCAACCTGTTTTTTCAGACCCCATCAGTTAATTCACATGCTGGTTGAAGAGGGTCATTTCTAAGACTGTTTTGCCGAGTTATGAGTTCTGGATCTAGCTGAACATCAGCATATTTTGGATATAGGATTGGCAAGCATTCTCTCCTTCGGTGGTTTGTCTTTGCAACCGATGGTTTCCTTTGCTATACAGAAGCTTTTGGTTTGATGTGGTCCCACTTGTTTATTTTTGCCTTTGGTGCCTGAGCTTTTGGAGTCACTTCCAACAATTCCTTGCCAAGACAGATGTCAAGGAGCTCACTGCCTACAGCCTCTTCTAAGAATTTCCTGACTTCAGAGTCTTACATCATAGTCTTTAATCATGGACCCTCTAGCTATGAGATGCAAAATTCTTTCATGGACGTCTTAAAAGTGATTCCCTGCTGATGCCTAACCTTGTCACTTTTGCTGTAAGTTCTTCAGTAGTCAGAAATAGCTAGACAATCATCTGAGCATGAAATACAGTTCGGGGTACAGGGAAACAGTCACTAGGTATTTCAAGGAGAAGTGATCCAATTCAGGGACCCTCAGATCAGTGGAACAACTAAGAACCCTCATTCCTTAGAAGATGAGTGGAACAACTAAGAAGGGATAGAGGAACCAAATCTAACTTGGAGGTTCTGTGCTGCAGAGACAGCAGCTGCAACCTAGAATCTAGGTCCTTCTGGAAGTCCTGCAACTTGACAGCTTTCTGCGGTTCCAAGACCAGAGAATGGAGCTGCAGAGCATACGTGTTTGAGGTGAAGAAATGGACCCTGTCCAAGTTTCACTTCAGACTTGCAGGAATGTTTTGCATCAAGAGATTTCAAATTATACCAGGGCCCAGAGGTAAGGAATCTGCCTCTCTAGTTTCTGTGGCACAGGGGGAAACAATGGAGAACAAACCAGAATTTAAACTTACAACAGTAACCAGAAAAAGATGTTCCCAAGTTTGTTGGCTTTAAAATGTGGAGGATCTGAAATGACTGGGGTGGGGGTGGTGGGGGGATGGCCCAATTTTGGCAAGGAGTCGAATCAGAAGAGAATGATGTTTACTAGAGAATTCCGATTTTGGATTTTGATTTGTCCAAATAAAGTGATAATTAGGTTAAATTCAGTGTTCAGCATTTGCAAAGTTTTGAAAGTAGTTGTTTGCAAAGATGCCTCCCAACAATCAATTATGATACTTAATTGGAGACAAAATTTCCATTGCTACATTTGTCAGATGCTTATTTTAGAATCTGATATGTTTATGCTTAGGCAAGAGAATACTTGATAAACCTTAAGAGTTTTGTAACTATTTACTCAGAAAAGCCAGTGATCTATGGCCCCTAAGTATCTTAAGCAAAATAAACTGAATTAAATATAAGGCATAGGATTTAACTAAATTTAAACTCTATTAGGAAGTCTTTGAGAGCAACCAAGCTTGAATGAGTAGGCTTAGAAAGCACCAAGAATTAAATCTTTTAATTTTTAATAAAAATTTGAAAAACCAAGTGGAAATAGCTGAGCCTGAGAACGGGTGCTTGCCAGTGACGGAGGGGAGGCACTGGCGAGTCTCCTCTTTGCTGGCATCCAGGGCTGAGGCAGCTGTGACAATATGAAATGCTTGAAAGTGAAAGTCGTGTCATACAACCGGGAATTTAAGTTTTCACTGACAGCTGTCAGATTTGACAGAGGTTACTAGTTGTTCTAGGGAACATCTTGTAAAGTGCTAATAAACTTTAATCATTTAGTGATTACATATTTCTAATGTCTACAGAATGGTAGAAATGCAAGGTTTATTTGCAAGGATATGTCACAAGCCATGCAACACCAAATGTGTGTACTTAAATTGAAATTTAGATCTTTTTAGTGAAGGTGAAAGAACTTATGTTTTAGAACTTACGACTTTTTCTCTAGAAAGCCAAGTTTATAGACATCTACGTGGTTCACTTGAGTATTTTTTACACAATGACCCCACTGCCAGTGCTGTGGGTCTTGTGGACCCCAATATTAGAAATGGTAAGTTAGCTTAGTCCACATACACTTTGGGTGATTTTTTTAAGTGGCATGATTTGTGACCCCCCCACCCCTCCGGACTAAGGAGATGACCCACAGAACTTAGTTTGTTCAAGCCTTAATGGGCCACCGCAGCTACAGGAGCAGACGCCAACTCCGCGGTCGCTGCTTAATCCTGCACCAGCTAGGACTCCACGGACATGTCTCCAAGTTTAGTGGCCCGTTTCTTGGAGTCCAAGCCTGTTTCTGCCCAGCAGCGCTCACGCGTGGCCGCAGAGGCTCTGCTTCTTCCCACCACGGGGGCCGCCAGGCTTCGGGTCTGCACCCCGACTTCCCCCCAGTCGGCGCCGCGGTGCAGGTTTCCTCGGTTAGTCACGACGCGCGGAAGCGCCTGTGTCCGTCTCTGCGGGTCGATACAGGAGCGCCCGCGTCCCTCGCCAAGTAACCGTGGGGAGCTGGGGACGCCCACTAGGGTGCCCTGCGGACCTGCCTGCTCGCCAGCGGCCCTGCAGCAGCGGTTTCCTCTTTACGCGGAGGGAGGAAGCGTCTCTGAAGCCCGCTGCGTGTCTCTCCGGCAGGGGTGAGCGGGGAAGGGAGGACCGCGCCGATGGGCAGAGTCAATGGAATCAGTGCGGGGAGTTCAGTCAAGAGCATGGAAGAGCCGCTGTGCGCGCCCCCCCAGTCCGGCAGCCCCACCGGCCCTGCTTTCCATGGCGATGGGACCGGCTCCGCTTTGGTGAGGCCGTTTGAGGGCCCGGCCCTCTCCCCGCCCTCTGCGTGTGAATCAGTAACCCAAGCCTCACCTTGGCTCCCGGTCCCTTTACTGAGGGACAGAGGACTTCAAGGAAAAGGCACCTGAGGGCACCTGGCCCTGGCAGGGCTGACCGGCTTCTCCCTGTGGACGCCGGCGGGATGGACCGAGCTGGGGAGGAGGTGGCAGCCAGGGAGGCACCCCAAAGAGCAGTCCCCTTGCGACCCCATCATAGTGTCACGAGAAGCCCTGCCTGCCCGGCTGTCCTCTGGATACAGCTGCTGGGCTGGAGGCCTCACAGAAGGGTCCCCTCTGCCCCCAGTGAAGTGGAGTGATGGCATCGGACGAGCCAGTCGCAAGCTCCCGGGCCTCCCCGGCTAAGGAGCTTTGTGTCTTGGGCAGACTTTGGAGAACGGAGGTCGCCTCTGGCCGGGTGAGGGCAACAGGGACGCAGCTCAGTCCCTAGACCGTGCACGTGAGGAAAGGACCAAAGGCAATTCTCCGGGCCCACCGGGAGGGAGGAGCCAAGCCTTGCCTTCCGGGACCTTGTTGGGGGTGGGTTGGAGTTCCAAGGGGGATGGCCTTAGTTCGTGGGGCCAAGTATCGACTGAAAATGCAGCGCCTCTGAAGTCATCATGGATTTATTTAAGCATCAGCCACCAGGAGCCCTGAATGCAGCGAGACTAGCGGGTCAGGTGCCCGTGTCGGGGCTGGGCCTAGCTCAGGTGTGTGTGGGGGGGGTGACACTGGCATGAAGCCCGGCAGTACCCATGAACCAGACAGTACCAGACAGGTCACCAGAAGCCCATCTCATTTTAGGAAAACCCCAGATGCCTTAAATATAACTATTGAGCTTTAAAAGTTATCTTCAGCTGCGGCCACGTCTCGGTAGGACATATCAGCTCATAAGTTGCCGAAACTAAGAAAAAACAGACCCAGGGGGCGGGGGAAAGTCACGGCTTTGCGGGCATCAGAACCACGGAGGCCAGATGCAAGCAGCAAGGCGTCAGTGAGTGGGTAACAGAGGCCCTCCTGGATGGGCCGCTTACTGTCAGCCGCGTTTCGCTGGTGGCAACTGTCAGTTCCAGGCACGGTGACGCCTCCGTGAGCCAGCCTGGGGCTCTGCCAGGACACGAGTAGCTGTCACAGTCTGGGACAAACCCGAAGCAGGAAGGGCTCACAGCGTGTCTCCCCGGGGGTCAGCTCCTGGTCTGCTGCAGGGGCGGGCACTGGGCTGGAAGCTTCGAGAGCAAGTGCAACTTTCGGCTTACTACACGGATGCCCAGAAGGGGCTGCCCTCGGCACACTGCCCACCTCCCTGGGCGCCTGTGGGTCAAGCTGGGCGGGTGCCGCTGATGAGCAGAGTGGCAAGACCTCCTGCCCACACGTTGGGGAGAAAACCAGTTTCCAGGGTCTTGCTGCCACCTGGCCCAGCCAGCCTGATGTCCCGCAGGGGCGGGGGGGGGCAGGCTCCGGGGAGAGACCACCTTTAAGGTCCTTCCCTCAGTGTCCAAGGCTTTAGGCACGCAGGAGCACAGCCCAGAAGCCAGAGGACAGACAGACTGACCACCCAGATCCAGCTCGACGGGCCCGTGAGCCGCTGCCGCTCTTCAGACCCCCTCGACCACTTGTGGGGGGACAGTTCTCCATGACAAGGAGTTAGCCAGAAACATACCAGCTCCTTTCCTGAACAGTTTGGAAAACCCCAGCCTTTAGCAAATGAGATCCAGTGATATATAAAAATTCAACATGATCAAGCTGCTTCTCCAGGAATGTGAAGGTTGTTTTATAACCTAAAAACCAATGAGACTCACTCACTGCATTCACAGAAAGAGGGGGAAAAATGATAGGATCACTGGGATATTGGAAAAACAGCACAGCTAAATTATACCCATCACAGTTAAAAAAATAGCACCAGCAAACAAGGAATAAAAGCCCCACGGAAACATCGTTCTTTATGTGGACAGGTGGAAGCTGTGAATACGTCAGGCATCCCTCGTGGATTGGAGCTACAGTGCAGCAGGACGTAGCACCCAGATGCCAAGGAAAGAAACCCGAGAGGTCACAGGGACAGGAATATGTTCTTAAACGGCTGGGAACTCATACTCCATAGTCAGCCTTTGCTGGAGTCACACTGGGTGGGACGCCAGATTTAACTGCCTGCCGTGGGGGGGCGCTGGGTGCAAAGGGCGATGAATAAACTTCTAGAGGCAGTGAGGGGCGGTAACCCCAGAAGCAGGGAGCTGAGCTCGGGTGCCGATGTGGCGGGCAGGGAGTCCACAGAGGAGGTTGGTTTGAATTTGGAAACCTTCACATTCCTTGTTTGAATTTGGGTTTGAGCGGTAAATGAAAAATGGAGACGATTTCAGAGGCTGATTTGAATAAGCCAGGTTTGGGGTGGGCCAGACTGGCAGGTGCCCTGGGGTGGGGACAGCGCTGACTCACTTCCTGGGCACAGAAGGGCACGGAAGGAAGCAAAGCAGCTCAGGGAGAAGCTCCGCTCAGGGTAAGTTAGGTGGGGAAAGATTGAGACTCATGCAGATGAGTACGTGGGTGAGCTCGTTCACTTCGGGGCTGGGTGCTGAGAATGGAGAGATTGGACCAGGTTCCTGTTGCTGTCCCCCAGGGAGAGTCGTGTCCCGAGAACGGTCCCGAGTCGCCTGGGACAAGGCCACTGCCGAGAACGCGGTGGGGAAAGGAGAGTCAGCAAGAGAGCAGCGGCGGAATTCAGGGAAAAGCCCCCGAGGGAGAGCGGGCTGAGCCCGGAGAGGGGAAGGAGGCTCCAGGGAGACCCGAGCTCGGTGAGGACGCGGCCACAGGGACAGAAGCGGCGTCGGGAGCCGAGGCCGGCTCAGCCTGGGAGGAGCCCGGGGGACGTGGCGCAGGTTTGGACACCACACCCCGATCCTGCAGGAGCCCTTGGCGCCCGGCCTCCCGCAGCCCAGGGGCAGAGACCCAGGAGCTCCAGCCCAGGCTGCGATTAAACTGCACCCAAGGGAGTGAGCCAGGAGAGCGCTCTAGAGACACCCAGGCGCAGCGTGAGGTAAGAACTGACGGGAGCACACACAGGTCCCTCGTAACCCTTCGGTGGCGCCGAGACCGGTCAGCTCAGCTCAGGTTAAGCGGGCAGCAATCGAGTTGCTCTAGAGTCCCCTGCCTGGGGCAGCGACTGCCAGCACGCCCCTCCGGCAGGGGAGACCCCCAACACCCGCATACGCCAAGAAGGTCCGGCAGCAGCCTTGTCCTATAAACACCCACTTCCCAGATCTGGGGTGCAGTTCAGCCTGCAGAGGTCATCCCTCAGGACTTCCAGGAAAGCCCACTTCAGTCTGATGCTCTCTGCCTTTTTTCTAGCAAGAACAGCCTCTAGAAGAGTTTTCTGGGCTGCTTCACGCACAGCTCAGCGACGCCCAGCAGGCGCGTGTGCCTGGTTCTAGCTCGTGGGGAGGGCGCCTCCCAGGGCCTGGCCCGCTGCACCACGCGAGAATCCAGCCCCGGGAGCTGCCCTGGCCCGTCAGGGACTCCGGGGTCTTGGTCTGCAGCACTGTGAGCAGGACCCACCTCCCTCCTGCCACAGCCCAGGGTCTTCTGGTCTTGAGTTTCCTCCGCACACAGCCGAGGGCACCGCCTCACAGGGCTGCCCCGGGAGCCCTGGGCCGCGGCCTGGAGCCCTTCGCTTCCCTGGCTCCGTGAAGCCCAGTGGGGGCCGGGCCGGGCAGACTCCTGCTCGGGGCGGAGTGAGGCCGTCACCCCGTGGTCAGCACTGGCCGAGGGAGGCCGGAGCGGCACAGGTGGCAGGGCTCACAGGCCGCCTGGGTTGGGGTTGGTGGCACTCTGAATATTGAGGTGCTTGGGCCCGATTTTGGAGCACCCCAGACATACGGTTGTGCCTCTCGAGAGTCCGGCGCCTGAGAAGTACTGTCCCCGTGCCCCAGGATCGGGTCTCACCCCTGGAGGGCAGCAGGCTTCCTGGCCTTCCCCCCGGCATGGGGGACCCCCTGCACTCATGCCCGTGCCCCCCGGGGCACGTCCACCCACGCTGCCTGTGTCTAGCCTGTTCTTACTAGTCGCTGTGCATTTGAAATAGCTCTTTAGCCCATGATGCTTGTACCAGCAATTATGACTTCAAGTATTTCCAGAAGACAGTAATTTTCAATAAATGGGATATTGTTTCATCCTTCAGTACCAAGGACACTGAAAGACAGATGCAGGTAGAAAAGAGGAGGCGTAACGACTCAAAGCAAATCTTTATCGCGCTCCAGGGCGAGGTTCACAGACCCCTGGGGTGAGGTCTGCAGGGTCGCGCCTGGGTCAAGCCAGGGGGGCTTATATAGGGTGGTGTCAGCCCAGGGGCTCTGTGAGGGCCTCAGTTATGCAGAAGGAGTTTTTCTTTCGGTGCCCCTTTTTCGGACTGGGCTTTCTGGTGTTCTGGGAAGGGTGGTGAGGGGGAGGGCGCCAGGGTGTCGGGGAGTTGTTTTTCTTTAACTTGCTTCCTGCATAGGTGACTGAGGCCATGAGAAAGGCTTCCCTTCTGCCAACCCAGGCCCAGGCCTAACATGCCCACATTTTGGTGCTAGTAGACGACCGCCCATGTCTACTTCTGCTGGGCAGGGGCGCCGAGGGGAGGTGGGTGGGCATTTCGGCCGGGTCGGTGTTGCAGGCAGGGATCCGAGAGTGGGGGTGCAGGAGCGCCTGGTTGAAGGTGGTACGGGTGAGTTTTCATACACGTGACTGGATGAAACGCAGCATATAAGGTGCCAGAAGATTAGGATGAGCTGTCCTGCTAAGGGAATAACCCAAGTGGCAAGAGGGGAAGAGAGCCGTGCAAATGGAGACTCCTGTCCCCTAGCAAGTTGAGTTTCCTGCTCAGGGTGTTAAGTTTGTCTATGTTTTGGTTCAACCACTCCTGACTCGTTTATGTAGTAACATCCTTCTTCCCTCAGACAGGTCCCACATTTCTCCGCTGTTAGGGGGTCCAGGGCCCATCAATTTTAAAAGGAGTGCGAAATACAGAAATGGCTAAGGGTCCCCGTTAACATGTTCAGTTATCTGGGGCCTGCCATTGAATGTCAGGTTTACTAACAAGGTGAGCAGGAGACCAGTTGAAGTCTTAGGGTTGTGACATGGGAACAGATTTTACCAGGGTAACAACCCAATTTTGGAGCATTGTTGGACTAAAAAATGTTAAATCTCATGTATCCTTTGTAAGGGCAACACCCACCAGAGAGCCCCGAGGTGCTGGAATGAGGCATATAGCCAGGGACTCAGCAGGAGGCTTGCCAAGTAGCCAGCCCAGTGAAAACTGCCAGTTTGCAGCTTTGTTGGGGACAGTGTCCCCAGCGTGATCACCGAGTCTAGTCAGGATCTCAGGAAAGCTAGGTGAGCTTTAGAGTTAATAGTATGAGGGTCTGTAGTTCACCCTCTTAAACATTAAGGTTTTACCTGACTATGATGAATCTAGGGTTTTATAACGTCCAATTCTGAGACAGAGCCTGTATTAGGAAAGACCTTTTTTCGACTCCAGGATATTTTAAGTTTTCAGAAGCACCAAGTTATGTAAATTGAAGTCTGCAGGAGACTGAAGTCTGTTAGAAGCAAACTTATAAAAAAATAGGTTTAAAAAATGCTAGTCCTATTTGTAACCTCTGCGAATAGCAGAAAAACTTAGACTTCCAGATTTTTGCAAAACAATTACTCAGTGACAAGGACCTTCCAGAAGAGATCCACTTCCCTGACAAGTTTTAGCAATGCCGATAAGATTTTTAGGTAACCTGAGAGTAAAAGAGCACCAAGATTTCTAGATTACCCAAACACTCCTTAACCTGTCCCAGGAAGTAGTGAAAGCAGTTTCAGAATACCTTAATTTCTACAAAAAGGACCAAAGTTTGGTCATACGTAGGCATATAACTGACAAGTTACCAAGATATTTTTATAGGAAATCATCTAAGCACACAATTTTTTTCTTCTAAAATCCCTTTCTCAGACCCACAACTCTTTTGCTTACACTTATCTGAAAGGGATTTTAGATCATCTTCCTCCCCGACACCATGTCAGCAGAGAAATCCCCCCGAAACAGATCGGGGTGGGGGGCGATGTGATCGGAGGCCACGAGTATCTCATGGGACGATCATTTTCTTCAATTTCCATCAAGGAAGAGGGCTAGTCACCAAATTCAGGGCCAGAGAGGCAAGAAGCCTCAAAAAGATCAGCAGCCTCCTGGGGTCCCCTCCCTCCTTGACACCCATGTGTGCAAGAGGTGGGGGAGACCTCCCAGCTCCCTTCCGGGGCGCCCCCCGATCAGGCACCTCCTCCCTCGCCAGCTGGCCAGCAGAGTCCAGCTAGTTCCGACAAGCAGCACAGCTTTGCCCTCGGTGGGGACCGTGGGGAGGGCGGGGACAGCCCCCCAAACACCATCACGTCTGTTTTCTCTGACTCAAGAGCCCGGCCCTCCTCGGCCCCTGCCCCGCCGGGCAAGCCCCACTGCACCGAGACTGGCCCCTTCCCCTGGGGCTGAGGCTCTCGATGCAGCTGGAGGCCGGGCCAGGGCTTGTCCGTCAGTTTGGGGAAACTGCAGAGCCACCCCCAGATTCCCGCTGCTCCTGGAACCAGCCGCTGGGCTGTGTCCCTTCACCTCTGGGTGCTGTGCCCAGGCGTGACCAGAGCGAGGGGAGCTGCTCCTGGCTCCCGGCCGCCTGGGTCGTTGCAAGACGAGCAGCGGAGCAGCAGGCAAGCATCACCCCGCCGGGCAGCCTGTCACGCGGCGACGGCCTGGCCGTGGAGCCCGAAGTGCCCGCTGCGGCTGCGTCCCACAGCACTGGGCGCCTTGCCGGCCCGGGCAACGCTGCCGCCTCCCACCTGGCCCTTCTCTCGGGGCCAAGGACTCTAATCCTACAGACCCAAGTTTGCGGTGTGAGCACCACACCGTGGGGCAGAGTAAGGGGGTCTCACCTGCGTCTGCCCCGTGGCTGCTGGACTCCTGCCCACCGGGGCAGCTTGCCCTGGAGAGTTCTGTGGGCGCTCTGGGTCCCAGAGGCCGGTACCCGCCCCAGAACTGAACTGGCGCCTCAGGGGGACACACTCAGTCCGTGTCATACGCACCACAGCGGCCCCCCGCTTTGTAGTGCCCTGGGGACCCCGGTCATTCTTTGGGTGGCCGTTTGCCTGGGGCTACTGTGGAGCTTTCCCCACCGCTGACACCTCCTGCACCCCACAGCCCCCCTGACCAGGGCTGTGGGGCCTCGGTAGGGGCCTGTAGCCCAGCCCTTGCCCGCGCGGGGCCTCGGAGCTGGGCGCCCTTTGGGAGTCGTCTGCTGTCGGAGCTGGGGTACGTCTGGCTTTAGCGTGATCCCCAAGCCCTAAGACCGACGAGGCGTTGATACTTCGGGGTTGGAGATGCAGGACGCCTCTTTCCCTTTGCTGGGACGTCCCGGTGTTCGACCTCTCGGTTTGAAGTCGTCGCCAAAACAGCAAGTCCCCAAATCCCTGGAGTTTATCTCCCACCCGCTGGGGTGCACGTGCCTTTCCGGGGTCCCCTGCTGCCGGCCCCCCTTGCTCGTGCTGCGGCCCCAGGAGGATTCTCGCTTAGCCCGATCAGCGTGGGGAAGTGGGCACAGTCAGGAGCAAGCCCCACGGGCGCCCAGTGTTCTCGAGACCTGCTTCCAGCCTGTTCTGCCGGCCCGGGAGGGGATGTGCATAGAGTGGCCAGCGCCTCGCTGGGTCTGGGTTCCCCTTTGCTGAGCTTGTGGTGGTCTGGTCATTCTGTGGGCCCCTTCCAATCTCTCAAGGCCAGTCAACTGGTGGGGGGTAAACGGGTCATCGGACTCTTCCGCCCTCCCATGCCAGCATCCGTGACAGCCCCCGCGGTCCCGCACGCCCCGGTGGGGCCCCTGGGGCAGGGTGTGGGTGTCGTGAGAGGGCGCCCCTGGCCTGGGGGCTGAGCATATAAGCAGAGTCCACAGCAGAGACCAGAGCGTGGCGGGTGAGGACCGTGCGGGTGCAGCAGAGACCACGAGACACACCGGAGCCCAGAGAGTGAAGATTCGCGGGGTGGGGGGGGGGGAGCCCCCCCACCCCCACTGCCTGCACTGCACCTGGTTGCCTCTACAAATGCTGTAGAAAAATATTGAAAGCCCAAAAAAGCGGTAGAAAGGACGGCTCCGGGGCTCACTCAAGGCCTCTCCGGGAAGGCAGGGGCACCTGTCGGCGCCGGTCGCCCCAAGGAGAGCCAGAGTCTTGTTTTTACCTGGTTGCTCTGCAGACAGAACTTCCCAAAACTGACTCCTGTTCTGAGGGCATAATGGCTCGTGTGCATGTTCCCTGCTAACTAGAAAAACTTGTTTTCAGCAGTAACTTATTAATTTGTATAAGCATAAACAATTGGGTGCTGTTTGCTTGTTCCTTTGTTCTTACCTTTAATAAAAGTTCGGGCGGGAAAATGAGGGACAGAGCTGCTCGCGCTGGCGTGTCCCCACCCTCCCTGCTGCAGATTTAGACGCAGAGTCTCTAACAGCTGAGAACTTCCTCGGTGTCCAGCTGTCTGCGGCAAGCGCCCACCTTGCCAACGACCAGGTGCTGCCCCTGACCTTGGCGCTGGGTTGGGGCAGCCACAGGAGCCACCCCTCTTGCTCTCAGTGAGCCGAGTTCCGGGGTCCCTCCCCTGCCCCAGCTGCCCCGCAGGGAGAGCGGCCACTGTGCGATGCTGGACCCTCTGACCAGCGCCCTGCCGTCACCTTCCTGGTCAGGCGCTCCAGCCCGGAGCAGAACCTTCTGTTCACCGCTGGACCCACCCCCGCCCCCTCCCCCATCCCGCTCCCTGCCGTCTCCAGCACTGGCCTCCCCAGGCTCCTGGTGGAACCCCTGGGGTCTCCAGCGCCCGTGGGCACATCCCAAGAAGCTGCCACACTGCTCTACCCCATTTGGACTCGAGCCCGTGATGAAGCATCTCTGCCACCCAGTCCGGTCGTCCTTGCCCCGGCTTCTCCGGGACCTGCTGTTTTATCACTCGCTCTATGAGCTGTGAGTCTCCATTTCCATCAATAGAGCAACAATTTAAAGCCCAATACAACAGGTCGGAAGAGAACTAGGACACCTTGCACATCGTGTGTTTTCTGTCAGAGACTTAGATGTTTGAGGTAGCAAGTTACTAGCTTTGCCCGCTCCCAACCTGGTTATCTTGTTGCAAAAAGTCAGTAAAAGCCTAAAGAGGCACCAAGGGCTCCGGGACTCCTTTGACCTGTCTGCCCAGCTCCATAGAGAACCTGCTCCTGTGCCCTCCTGCTACACAGTTGGCACAATTATTTTTCTCTGTGAATAGAGAAAATTTAAAACAGGAGTTTTCTAGTGACACGCAATAAAACAGGTTAAGATAACGAAGTGACGTCTCTAACGATCTGATACTTGGGGTAGCTCAGGGTGAGACAGGCGCAGCTCTGCGCTAGCTGCTTCAGTTATTTTAGCGACTGTGCACGCACTAGCTCAGCATTTGTGTTTTCCTTTGAAAAATCAAATATAAGTGCAGATCTTAAGTGTCATTCAATCCATCTTGGCAAATTCAAACCCCTGTCAACACCGGAAGGGCCGTTACTTCCGAGGCTCCCCAATGCCCCTTTCCTGTCAATCCCCTTTTCTATCCCGAGACAGTCACCAGTCACGGTGTGGGCTTTCCCCACTGCAGAACTCTTCCAGGGCATGCAAAGCCACTCTCGTAAGAGTGGTGCCGTTAACAAGTCTTCCCCCATCGACAGGTTGCTGACTGGTTTCTCAGAGAAGCAATAATAAGTTGGTCTTCCCTATGTCTTAATTCCTCCCCCCCTTGTTAACAGGTTTTTTGCCTTGCATTTCAAGGAAAAGGGAGTTAAACAGCAGCTGTTGAAAAAAGCCAGCTGGCGCCCACCAATCTCCATGCTGTCCACTTCCCCTCCCCCTTTTTCCCCTTTGTATAGATAACCCTGCACCTTCCCAGAGCAGGAAAGGGGGTCTTTCAGACATGAGTCTGCTAGCCCTCCTCAATATAATTAAGTCACTCTCCTTCCCCTCAAACGCTTTCCTTTTATTGGCTGAGGGAAACTGAGGCCGGCGTTTGGTATCGAGTATCTTGCAGATTTTTAGTGTCGGTTTTTTGTAAATCCGGAGATCCAGGAAATCCAAACTTCAGGTTTAACAGTGTGGTGACCGACAGAGCTGTAAACTCAGACAGTGGAACAGCTGAGAAAGGAGCATCCCCCGCCCACAGGGTGTGAATTCCTGTGGGTGTCAGCCCCCTTCAGGGGTGCCGGGGTTGGCAGCCTCTGCTTTGAGGAAACGTAGACGGACCCGGATTTGCATTCCCTCTCAGCCAGAGGCACATGTGGGCCAGTTCACAGGGTGTGACCAAGACGAGAGTAGCAAGGCGGGGGTCTAGGCAGGTCTCACCCACCGCTTCAGAGACTAAGACACAGAGGCAGCCCTTACTCAGGAGAACAGTTGGCCAGACTCGAGATTAAGGTGAGCTGAGCCACCGCGAGGTGAACATTTAGGGAGCGGCCCATCCAGCTGAAGTGAATGAGAGCCATACCTGCTGGTTAGCTAAGCACCTGTGTTTGCACCTGGGCAAGGACAGCCCTTTCCTGGTGCCCAGGTACCCAGCGACACTCCTCTGGCTTCTACTCCTGCTTTGGCTGCTGGTAGCAGCTGAGTGGAGATCCCCAGCAGACACCCGGGGCCTTCCCAAGGTGTGCGCCACTCACCCTGTCTAGCCCACAGCCCCAGATGAGTCAGAGGAGGCGGCGTACCCGTCAGCCTGCCTCAGAGGCCACCCGCTGTCTTCCGGGCAGTGGAGGATGTGAGTGACCAGGAGTTCCTCCATGTGCTGAGAGGATTTTGTCCAAGGCACCCGAGCAGCCGGGAGGGCAAGAACATCACAGAATCGTTCCAGGAGAGAACCCTGAGCATGACAGACAAGCACCAGGAGGGCAGAGATGACCCCCGCCCCCCATGCCTAGTCTTCAGGGTGCTGAAGGCACCACCGGACAGACACCAACATCACCATCAATGCGGGGCCCCTCAGTTTCTCGAAGATGGAACTGAGCTAAGGAAGCGCTGTTTCCCCAGCCCCACGGTGCTTAGGCTGGCTGCAGTGGAAGGACCCTTCTGGAACCCGGCCCATGGACCCGAGACCACGAGAAGGTCATAGATTAGAACTGGTCACTTTACCACTGTTGCAAAAGGGAGGCACCCAGGGGGCCAAAGCTGGTTTCTCATTGCCCACACATCCAGGGGATATGGGATAGGGGTGCGGGTGACAGCCTGCGGCAGTTCTGGCAGATAGCAGGGACAGTCGATGCCACTGGAAGTTTCCAGTATCAGGAGGAAGCACTTGGGGAGATTTTGGGGCACAGAGGGGAGCTCCTTAAAATAAGGCTCTCTCTTCTTGGTTAACATCCCTAAGTTCAGCTCCTGGCCCCTTGGCCATTGTGTTAATTGTATTCTTACAGCTCCCAAACCCTCAGCTTGTTAGAATTTGCATTGCAAGGAGTATATGGCTTTAAGAAATTCATTAAGAGGGAGAGCGAAGTTGCTTTTACACTAGAAAATGGTGATATTTAAGCAAAGTACACAAGCAGCTTTAGAGACAGAAGATCAGACTACCTGAAGCTTCCTTGGAAGAAAGGCTATTTCCTTTATTCACGTCAATGTTATTCTTGCAGAAAATGTAGATGCAAGAGATTGGGATTCTTTTGTATCTGGTTACTAATGGGCACTGCTGAAATTCAGCACCTGCTCTAAAGCCACCATAATTTTAACTTTCAAACCACAAAAAGCAGTTTGTCTCCTCCTAGACAATTTCTGCCCATCTGTGTCCACCTCGGCTTTGAGGGACCGGCTGGCTGCAGGTGTCTGCAGCTAGAAAACCGAGCATCGGTGGGGAGGAAGCCCCTGGGTGCCCCCAAGCCAGCACATTCACACACATGCTCTTGGAGAACCTTCAGGAATGCCTTGGGGAAAAAAATCAGGCTTATTCAAACATCCGAGTAGCTCACACTCAGCCTTCTCTTTGCTCTTTCACACAGAAGGCGAGTCCCTTCATCTGGCTCTTCAGATAACACGAGGGCTGGGCCTTCCCCTGTCTCGAGCAGAGTCGCCCCTGCGCAAGCGGCTTGGGACTACGGTGACCTTTCTATGACAAAAAGGTCAAAACTTTCAGGGAATTTTCCATGAGGACAGGCCTGGGAGGGCTTGTCACGCCCCACCATGCGCCCCGCTAGCTTTTCATTAGGACCCAGTTGGCAGAACCTGTGGAGGTGGGACGTGGGCTTCTGCCTGTGCCAAAGGATGTCCAGGCAGCTCTCGGGGTTCAAGGACACGCCCCGGAGCCGCCAGGTGACCGCAGATGTCGCCTGCAGAAGCCCCTCGCCGGAGGGTGGAGACCTTGTGAAGGCTGCTCTTCCCTCCGGAGGGCTTCCTCCGGCTGCATTGGACTGAGGGATATTTTTAGGTCTTCCAAGAGTGGGTGCGTGCTCCGGGCGCTCTGCAGCTGGCAGGGGCCTTTATCAGCCTATGAACTTATGGATGCTCCAAGGAAAGGGTGAAGGCCACAACGCCGGGTAGCGCCAGGTGGCCTGCAGACCACAGCTCTCACCCCAAGTTCTCATGCCTCAGGGATTTATGCAAATCGGGTTAGTGACTCATACCCGAAGATTCTAGATGCTTCCTCCTCCAGGTGGCTCCATCTTGCAGCCAACACTTGAGACGCCTGAGCTCATCACTCAGCCCCAATCGCCCAACGTCTCTGGGTTCTGGGGAGTCAAACCCCCCGTGACCGGTTCTTGCCACTCAGACTGTGGGTCATCCCTACACGAGCTGGAAACTCCCTTTCCACCCACTTCGGGGCTTAGAGGATCCAGGGGAAGCTGCGGAAATGTCAGCGACACGTGTCTCTAGTCACCTTACCTGGCTCACATCGTGACAACGGATTCAGCTTCGCTCACTAGCCACTCCCACCTCTTATGCTCTTCCAAGACTGGTCCCCCAGGAGAGCTGAGTCAGGAGACCCCGCCCTGCGGTGTCTAGTTTGGCCCACCGCACTGAAGGAGGCGGCTAGGAAGTGGGGGTGGGCTGTCCGCCAGAAGCAGGGGACCCCAAGTCCGTTCATGAACCTGAGAAACAATCTGACCAGGAGGGCGCCCTCCCCGCAATTTCAAAGATGGCGAGTTCAGAACACCACATGTTAGCCCCAGAGCGACGGGCCAGAGCTGGTTTTGCAGGAGTAGGCTGGGTAACCTGGGAAAACCTGGTGGGCCTCGGTAGCCTAGGAGACCCCCCTCGGGCCCAGCCAGTCAACATGGAGACACCCGACGACCAGACCCCCCCCAATCCTTGCCCACTGAACACACATAAGCACCTGCTTCTCACTCAGCGGCGACCCCCTGGGGAGCCCTCTCTGCTGGGAGAGCTTTCCTGTCCTTATCAATAGATCTCTCACTTTAATTTTGGCCTCAATGTTGAATTCTTTCCTCGTGGAAGAACCGAAGAAGAGCACCCCCCCCGGGGTCCTCCTCCCCGACTCGACGCTGCCTTCGCCACGCCCTAGTGTGGGCTACTTGTTGGCTAAGGCGCCCGACTTCCATTGAAAGACTGAGGTCGGCAAAGAAAGGAAATCTCGAGACTGAGCATTTGGATGGGTCCACCTTGAACTAGAATGGAGAGATTCCAGAACAAGTAAGGTCGGTTCTAACAGTTCCCCCAGAGCTGCTCCCTAGTCAGCGCGTGGACGGCCCGCACCCCGGTCTCAGCATCAGGGAACTACGGCTCTCCAAGCCGCGTTCACCGTCCAGCTGCGGCTCCTTGGGTCCTTGACTCTTAAGACGTCAGCATCTTGTCACCAACAGCGGGGGCAGATACGGGGCTGCCTTCTGGACAGTGCTGGGAGACAGGACAAGGGAAACCCACCGAGTTGCCACAGGCCCTGGCCACAGGCCCATGTGACCAGGAGGACTGTTGAGAGTTCTGGAAAGTGTGGAAACAGGCCAACAACACTGGGCTGGACACCTCTTGGACAGAAGGTCCCCCAAACCCGATGGCCCAGCAGAGCAACCAGCAGAGACCGGTTCCCCAGTCACGAAAGGCCCGTGGAGACAAGGAGCCCCCAGTCCTCCCGGCTGGCCCCTGCTCCTCAGGGCAGTCAAACCGCCTTTCCTGTTGGCTGCCGTCTCTGGGGAGTCCTCTTGCCCCCGCACCTCCAGCCTCACCCTGTGTTAGGCCCCCAGTTTTGACTCAAGGCTTTGTTAGACTTGCATCCAAGTTCAAGGCCGAGTCCTCACCGCACTAAGAAAAACTAAGCACTGCCCGATGGCCCAGCCCAAGGACAGCTGGTGACGGGCGGTCAGGCCTCTGGGGAGCTGGGGTCCTAAAGCCTAGAGTGGGGCAGTGCTGACCTCCCTGCTGTGGCCCCCACGGTGGGGATAAAGCTGGCGCTTGAGGGTGAGGTCCCCCTTTCCCCCAGCAGTTCTCCAGAGCAGTCAGGCACCCGCATTTGGGAGGATTCTGGTGTCCGTGACCGTGTTGGAGGCTGAGGTCTTAAGAGTCAGGGTCCAGGCGCCTCTGCTGGGGGGTCTTGTCGGTCTTGCTGCCCAGGGCTACCCCTCAACCCAGGGCGAGTTAGGGCGTGGTGGGAGGCGGACGCACGCTGGATTGGGGCCTACGCAGGCTTAACCTGCATCTCCAGGCCGTCTCCCCGGCTATCCCACCCTGCTCCCACGGGGGCCCTGAGGACACACCCATGGGCTCCCGCTCCATCCCTCGTCTGTCACCGCTGAGGTGGCCGTGTCTGCACATCGGGGGCAGAAGGGCAGAGCCAAGCAGCGAGTTCACAGCCGCAGGAGGGGGGGAAAGTCGCCCATAATGGCTTTGCGCTCGCTGCAGTGTCAGCAGAGGACACAGGCGGTCAGGAGGGCGGAGAGGAGCCCCCGAAGGGCTCGCCTGGCCACTAGGCTAGTGGGGGGCAGGGGAAGGAGGCACTGGGAGACCAGAAAGCCGGCAGGCCATGGTCTGGAGAACAGCTTGACCCGCGGTGTGTCCAGCGCACACGGCACCGGCAGGAGGCTCCGGGTGCTGAGAGCGTGGCCCAGGGGCTTGGCGGAGGCGCCCCAGCAGCGTGTCTTGGTGATTGGCCACCTCTGCGCTCATCCAGGCGGAGACGCTGTCACCCAGACAGGACAGGGCGCCGGGTGGACCTGTGCAGGTGAACAAGTCGAGCCCTCCCTGGGGAGCAGGAGAGCGCTAATGGGGGCAGCTTCTCACCCCCTGTGGTAGGGAAGGGTGGGCCCTCTTGGGGAGCCTGGGGACAGCACCCCCCAGTTGGTGCTTGTCCCCTTGGAGACAGGCGGGAGCCCGCGGGAGCGTTACTAGCCGCGTGCACTTGCCCCTCAGCCAGCAAGTGACGGGAGCTGCTCGTGAAATGGAAGACAGAAGCAGCCGGAACCCTCCAGCCGAAGGGGAGGCCCGGGTCACTCACCCCGAGAGCCAGAGACGTTCCGCTTGAGCGGAAGAGCAGTGCCAGAAGATGGACTGCAGCACTCAGAGCAGGCTTTAAAGGCTCCAGTGAACCGTGGCGGATATTTGGAGACTGGAAAATCTTAAATAGGGAACTAAATGCAAGTTTTAGAGCAGAGATAGAACGTTAACACCCACTGGAGGGAATCAGTAACAGTGGAAGTGACGGGGCGGGGGGCAGAATCAATGAACTTGAAGGCAGGACAAGCGACGTCTGCTCGGGGGGCCGGCCAGCTGGGCCCGGCCCCAGCTTCACCAAGAGCGGGGGTCCAGGGCGGCTTCGAGTATTCCCTCATTAAACTTAGGACTCCCCAGGAGGTTTATGGGGTAGCCCTGGCTAGGGGAGTGTCCCCAGGAACCCCAGGGCCAGGCCGCCTGGGCAGGACCCGGTGTTCTGGCCACTGCGGAGCCGGGATTTCCTCAGAGGGGGCGGGGGGATGGGGCCAGCCGGACGGCCGCATCCTCAGAGGCCCCGAGGCCAAGCTGGCTCCGACCACGCCCTGGGCAGGGGCTTTCAGCAGCTTCTGCTCCGGCTGGCGATGGACCAGGCCCTGGCCTCACAGGCCAAGCATCCCGGAATGACCACTTGCGCTCAGCAGAGGTTTTCCTTTACAAAGGAAACCCTTGTTAAGTGGTGGGCCGGCCGCCAGCTCAGGACTAGAGAAGGAACACCTCTAGAATCTGGGTCTTAGGGGAGTCAACTTTTTTTTAAAACCAAGACCAGATGCAGGTGAGGGGAGGCCAAAGCAGAGACAGTTGGGTCTTAAACGTCAGGCAAGCCCACCCTGGGGGGTCTCAGCCAGAGGGGCTGCTGCAGGTAGAGAGCAACTCAGTCTGTCCAGGGAGCTGCATTTGTACAAAGCCCTAAATCTGGGCATGGTGCTGGGCGGGCTTAACAGCCATACCCGAGTGCCAGTCTTCACACAGGAAGCCCCCAGGGGCTGAATGTTCTCACTGAGCAAGGCATCAACCCAATGCCCAGATGAGGTATTGAAAAGGTGCCGCCCCAATGCTTTCACCCCTTTGAGTCCCCCAGTAGCAGGAGCGGGAGCTCCTGGGAGTATGCTGGAGCACACAGCCCCTATGGTCTCACCTACACATGCAAGCTTGGGCTCCCCTGGGGGGGGGACAGGGGCGGTGCTCTGGGCACCCAGAGGTCCCAGGTCGGGAGCAGCAGCCCCGCAGGCACCTGCCCCTGCAGAGGCATCAACATGGCCACAGGCCAGTCAGTGAAGACCGTCTCCGGCTGCCCACTCATCACCCTCAGCCAATTGTGCGTCTTGCAACGTGTCAAGGGCGGGGCTGGCGGGTGGAGATGAGGTTGTGGGCATTTTGATGCTCGAGGACCAGACAGTGACACCTTGGGGGCATTCCAGAGCTCGGGCTCCCTCAGCCTCATTTGCTGCTACTTCCTACAGACCGAGGACTAGGGCTGCCGCCCCCCGCTGGGTGCATCTGTTTGGGACAGCTAGTTGGGCAAAGCCTCAGTGACGTCCTCGTCCTGGCCACAGGGAAGGGCAGCCCGAGAAGCCGGACCCGGGCCAGGCGGAAGCGGTCGCAGGAGGATTTGCATGGCTTCCGCTGATGAAGCT
>PVIJ01016902.1:0-31243 GCA_004024925.1 Scalopus aquaticus | reverse complement strand
AAGTCATTTTATAGCCACTAGAATAGCTTTAATTACAGCAATATTGGTGATAAGAATATGAAACTGGGCGATGATCTTGGAAAACAGTCTGGCAGCTTTGTATTGTGTTATTCAAAGGCTGTGAAGTATATTATCCTAGAGCTTCGCAGCTTAAAACTAGACATTTATTATTTCACAGCTGCTGGAGGTCAGAAATCTGGGTGTGACTTAAATTCTGAGCTGACTGAATTGAGCTGTGGCTGGAGCTATGATCTTTTCAAATGTTTCATCTGGGGCAGATCCGTTTTTAAAGGCACTCTCATAGTGGCTGGCAAGACTCAGTTCCCTGTTGGACTGGGGCTTTAGTTCCTCGTGAGTTAGTGGGCTCCCATGGCAGGTGCCTCCCCTCTGAGTGAGGATCCAGGAGTACAAACCCAAGCCAGAAGCCATGTCTTTCTATGACCTAATCTCTCTTTTTTTTTTTTCCAATTTCTTTTTTAAGATTTATTTATACATACAAGCTGGGGTACAGGCCAGAGGCGTGGGGCGGCGAGAGGGTTCAGCAGAGACAGAGCGGGGAGCAGAACAGGCAGATCAGAAATACACTGCTGAGGGGAGCAGCGGGCGAGGCAGGAGAGGTCTGCGGCGCCATGTGGGAATCTCCCCGGCCAGGCGTCAAACTCGCATCACGCGCTGCCAACAGCTGCACAGCGCAGTGCTCAACTGCTGCGCCACCAGGGAGGCCCATGACCTAATCTCTTAAGTGGCAAACCATCACCTTTTCCACATTCTACTTGTGTGGAAACAAGATCCCCGTGTGGCCCACAGCAAGGAGAGAGCCACTCAGGGCCTGGGTACCAACAAGCCAAGGTCATTGAGGACCATCTGAGAGGCTGCCTCACCACACCTGTTAAAGACACACCTACCTGACAGCATAGTGATCACACTCATAGTTACTTCAGGGAAATGGAAACTGTCCTTAAATAAGACTTAGACAAAAATGCTCACAGTGCTTCCGGCAAAATAATCCCAAACTGGAAACAACCAAGTATCTACTAACATAGGACTGGATAAAGGATACAAACTTTCAGTTATGAGATGAATGAATGAATGAGTTTTGGGGCTGCAAAGTACAGCATGGCACTCCAGTTAGTGACAACATAACATGTACCCCAAATGTGCTAAGACGGCAGATCTTAAGTATTCTTGGTGGAGTGGGGGGATGGACAAGGAGGTAAACATGTGACTGATCAATAGGTTACTTGGGAGAAATCATTACATTGTATATATTCAAAACATCACAGTGGACACCTAAAATAGATATAATATTTCTCATTAAAATGCTCTGCGTATTTCATTGTACATAAATTTTACCTCAATCAAATATCTTTACATGAGAGACACATCTACAGTACATCCATACAGAACAGTCGATATTTGAAAGTATGGAAAAATGTGTCCATGTCCACAGAACATAATGACAGAAACAAAGTAAGAATGACTATGCTCACAGGCAAAATTGATTGTAAGGCAAAAAAGTTTACAAGAAAGAAAGAAGGTCACTATGCAGTGATAAGGTACAGAGTATAAAATCAGTCTAAGCTGGTATGCATTTAATTAGATCAAACTGATCAATTAAGTATCTTGAGTTAGTAGACATGTAGATCATAGTACCAACGACTACAGAAAAACTTTTTTTTCCAGTCATGTATGAGTGTATTCATAGAAATTGATGCATAATGGGCCAAAAACCTATTCTTTTTAAAGATTTGATTTCATACAAAAAACATTTGTTGACTTACAAGATGATCAATCCACCGAATCCACAGGTACAAAGAATGGAATGGTGGTGAGAGGCAAATGAGGAGGGTAAGGAAATGGGTAGAGGTGATCAAAACATGGGCACTTCAAGGTATAAGAAAAAAAGTCCTAGACACAGCATGGCAGCTATAGCTGTGTATTTTAAAGTTACTAAGAGGGTAGATCTTAAAAATTCTTATCACAGGAAAAATGAAAATTAACTATGGGAGGTAACAGATACTAATTTAGCTACATGCATGTGCCATATACCTTAAACCAACATGATGTCTTATACCAAAGAAATCCTACATATTTAGAAATTAAGGAACACCCTTCTACAAAACTCATAGACCTCAGCAGAAACCATACTAAAATTGGGAAATATTTCAATCTACATTATAAATACTCCTTTGGGATCTGCCAAAGAAAAATGCGTACACCTAAATGCACATATCAAAAATCAGGAAAGAAAAAAAATCAGTAGGAAGAAAGGATACTTTAGAACAACTGTAGAGTTACCCTAATTTATCTAGAACAAAAAGACAGAGAAACTGAAGACTAGAAATAAATGTAAAACAGATAGAGTCAATGAAATCAGAAGTTTGCTCTTTGAAAAGACTAGCAATGGGCTAATAATTCCCTTGGGGCAAAAGAAAATACAAGTAAAAATCTTTGTAATGGAACATAATGACATAACTACAAGTGCAGGGAGCATGTAGAAAATGAAGATACTGAGAAATTAGGATATTCGAGACATGAGAGAATATGGAGAAAAAGTTTACCAATATGAACTGCAGAAGAAACCCAAACAAGTATAATCTTATTAACCCTATTAAAAATGGAAATAAGATGTTTTTCCATGTCTGGAGGGACTGTTAATGAATTAAGCATACAGGGTCATGTAATTTTACTCTTTCATGAAAATTCCCAAATGTAGGAAAATGCCAAAACATGACAAGCTTACTATAAAAAAGAATAATTACAGGTTAAACTCACTTATGAAATGAGTGTAAAATCCTTTAAAAAATCAATAGTTTTACAAATGTATAGAAAAGATAATACATAATGACAATGTTGGTTGGAAGTAAAAAAAAAGTGATGGGAAAATTCACGTCAATGGATTAAGGAAAAATTTCACAATATATAAATAATAAAACAGTATTTGAAAAAATTTGCATTAATGTGTGATATAAACTCTTAGCAAAAGTAGAAGGGGACTCCCTTATCTTAATAAAAAGTATTTTAAAAGAGAAAAAGTATTTTCTCTTTAAGATCATTAAGAAGCAAGAATGTCATTTCTTCACTTCTAGTCTACCCTGTACAACAGTGCTAGAAAATACAGTAAAACAGAAATAAAAAGATATAAAATGTCCAATTAAAATAGTGCCTACAAAAAGAAAACTTAAAACACGTGTGTACAAACTATAAAAAATAAGATACTTTACATAGGCGTTTACTAAAAGATCAGCATACCAAACAGAATATCAATCCAATAGGAAAATCCAGTAGAAAAAAAAAAAGAATGGGGGTAAGAGAAATACATTTTTACATAACACACACACATACACACACACACACACACACACACACACACACACACACACACACACGTGTGCTTCCCACCTGACAAAATTGTCTAACTTTAGTGAAAAGCATCAAAAACATCATAACCACCTAGGGACACCTGTCATGTTTCGAGAGTAACATAAATCCAACCAAAACTCCAGCAGGACTTCCTTGTAAAGCTTAAGTTGATGCTGAAATGTATGTGAAGGCACAAGAAAAGCTTAGCTATTTTTAAAGAACAAGGCAGGAGGACTTAGGAAAGATAGAAAATTTAAAGAGGGTAATAAGTAAGCTTAAATATTTAATTATTTCCACAGGGCTAGACGCATGGCATAATGAAACAGACTAGGAAGCCCTGAGAGACCTGGGGGAGTTGGCAACATCATTTGGGACAGAGTTAGAGGGGCTTCTTGGTAGGTGGTGTTGATGGCTATGCACCTCAGCCTCCAAATAATAGACAAAAGTAGTACCTGGTGAATTAGGTACACACAAACAAAGTGTACAAGTCTTGAAAACAAACGAGAACTTTATGAACTCAGTATAGGAAAGGATGGCTTAAATGAGACACAGAAGTCACAGACCTTATAGGCAAAGGTCATAAATGTGCTAACATTAAAACAGAAAACTTGGTTCATCCAAAGATGCTAAACAGAGTGGAAAGACCAGCCACAGACTCCAGGAAGAAACTGCCAATACGCACACACAACAGACAAAAGCTATTTCACTGATGAAGAATCCCAAATGATTTACTAATGAAAAGATGCTTAAGTCCAACACTACTTTGGGAAATGCAAATTTAAAAGACACTAGCAGCCCTTTTCACACTTATTTCATGCTAAACAATCTTTTTTTTTTTAAAGATTTATTTTTTATTTATACATACAAGCTGGGGTACAGGCCAGAGGCGTGGGGCAGTGAGAGGGTTCACCACAGACAGAGCGGGGAGCAGAACAGGCAGATCAGAAATACACTGCTGAGGGGAGCAGCAGGCCAGGCAGGAGAGGTCTGCCGCGCCATGTGGGATTCTCCCTGGCCGGGCGTCAAACTCGCATCGCTGCTGCCGACAGCTCCAAAGCCTAGCACTTAACCGCTGCGCCACCAGGGAGGCCCTCGTGCTAAACAATCTTAATGTTAGCAAGAAAGAGGAAAGACCAGAACTCTAGACAGGTAGAGCGGGAAAGTTTCTCATTAATCTTCAGACCCCCATATTCTCAGAGCTAGCAACTCCCCATTATAGATGTGTGCTAATGAAGATGGGCATGCATGCACCAGCAAAGCACAAGACCGTATAGAAGCACTGTGTGCAGCAGTGGTCTTCTTCAGGGTCATTGTCACCGCTCCTATCTGGTCTGAGAAAATAAGCCTCGCTTTACAGCAGTGGTTCTCAAAGCTGTCACAAGGGCAAGTTCATGTCCCACCATAGGCCACTGTATTAGAAACTCAGGGGTGGAAGCCGCAGTCTGTTCAACAAAGCTGCAGGGGATGCTCTATTTGAGAACCACTGTGCTTGAGGAAGTGGCTCTGCTTTCCACCTCCCCTGCTGGCCATCCCTTCCTGCCAAGGCCCTTCTGGCCTCCCAGAGAAAGTGGGAGAAAGTTCCCAGTGGAGAAAGTTCATTTCCAGGGATCCCTGCTCAACTCCACTGGAGCAGCTATGCAGCAGGTGTAGATCTGCGGTTAGAAATGGGCTGGACCCCTTCAACGTGTTTTCTCTGCTCTGTGCCAGCTGCGTGAGCTCTGATAGGAGTGTTTTGGGCAAAATTAACATGGGAACATATTCTTAAGGGGGCCTACGCACCAGAGGACTTTCAGAAAGCCAGTTACCTTGTTGTCTCTGCTGCCAGGAGATTTTCATCTCTCCCTCCTTGCAGAGTGACTCCCTGTCTCAGCGGCCTGGTACTTCCAAGGCTGAGAGGGGAACAGGCAGCAGACATTTCTGAGTCTACTTCTCTGGGTCTGGAGAACCTCCTCTCATCTCTGAGCTCACAATGGGTGAGCAAGAGCAAAGCCAATGCCAAGGCTAGCCTGGTAAATCTCTCCAAGCTACAGTCATTGTTTTCCGTTTCAACCTAACCCTCACACCCACCCCAGATCACTTCTTGTGTGACTCATTCACTTTGAAAGCTACCTACCCAGCAGGAACACATGTATCATGACCGGAGGCTTGATGTCTCCCCCGAGGAGCATTTTGGGGAGCAAGGAGAAAGACTGTCTGCTGGCACATTGTGTCATCCACCACATGGGCATGAGCACCTGGCCTTTATATATATACACTCTGCTTCTAGAAAAGCAAGAGCCAAGCCCATGCAGGAAGAATGTAGTCAGTTACAAAGTGTAGCACTCTCCATGAGCGGGAGCGCAGCCCGGTGTTTCTGGAAGTGAGGCCGCGTAGGGACGATACACTGGCTTTCATGTCTACTAAACTGTGGTTGGGTCTTGGTTCTGCCCTCGTGCTGGATGTATGACCCCAAGCTAGTCACTGAAGCTTAGTGTCCTCTCTAGCTGTACCATCAGGGCCAAAGGAGCACCCAAGAAGGCTTTCTATGAGAAGTAAATGAGATGACACAGAGAGAGCTCTTTGCACAGCACATGCTCAATAAAACACTGCTGATGTTGGTGGCAAGAACTGACACTAACATAAAGGGTCAGACTGGTTCTCAATGGCCAAATAAGTACAGGTGTTCTGATCCTTCCTAAGGAACTTGTGCAGGTTTTGATGAGGAAAGTGACTAGTTTAAAACTTACTTCAGGAGGATGTCTTGGTGTGAAGGACCCTGGAAAAAGGGAAGTTAGGGACAAAACTAATGACTTGTTCAGGCTGCTTCTGGTGAACAAGCAGGGAGAAATGGTGAGTCAAATATGAACAACCTGGTGAAATAAGAAGTGGAGGAGGAGGGAGAAGAGGAGGGAAACTGGCAGAGGAGCATGCCCTGGTGAAGGTGGGCGAGCTGGAGTGGACAGCAGGACTGCTGGCAGCAGAAAGCACGTGCTCTAGGGGAAGGGCCTCAGCCTCAGCCAGGACAGAAGATATTAGCAAATACAGCAAAGACTAAGTGAGCCCCGCCCCACAGGAGAGGAACCAAGAAAATGGAACAAAATCATCTTATTTATCGCAAAGGAGCTCAGGTGGGTGGGATGAGGGTCCTGGGCAGGCTGGAGGCACAGAGTTCTCCCCTGGGACTCTGCTACCAAGACCTTACTGGCAGAGGTGTGAGGAAAAATAAATGCCAAGTACAAATGAGTCAGCCTTATTCAGAGGCGGAACCACACCTGCTCAGCCCCCACTTGAGGAAGGTTGGGGAAAGGTGGGTTGGGTCTGAGCATCTTTGCTGTCCACGAAGGGTTCAAATCCACAAGGACAGAAGGCAATTAAGCCAGGCGTCCATGAGCACTGGCGGCCCATGGTTCCACTTCAGCTTGCTCATGGAGTCACCGGAGAGGAAATTTAAACATCTGTGGATAGGGCCGCTGCCTAGGACCCAGACTGGGAAACAGCACCTGAGCACAGTCCCATGGGCTGGCTCAGGGGTGGCGTCCCCATGGGTCACTTTGCTCTGCCTGCCACTTACTGAAGCCCAGTGGGGGGGGGGGCAGCGACCAGAGTGGGTGGAGGACAGAACTGGGAGACAGAGCAGGAGAGGATGCCATTTCTTTTTAAGTTGATCAGTATCTGAAAGGCAGGAACATGAAAATAAAACAATGTGAATCAGAGTGGGTGGGGAGCAATTACTATAGCCCAAGTTCCCTAAGTGGAGACACTTTCCTGGTAACTGAGAAGGTGATTTCCATTCATTTTTATTTGGTAATTATGTGAAAATCAAGACTATTCAGCGGATGGCTGAGTTTCAGTCAATATACATATACATACATACATACACACACACACACATATATACATATATACACATGTGTGTATGTGTGTATATATACACACATATGTGTGTGTGTGTGTGTATATATATATATATATATATATATATATATATATGCAATGCAAATTGCATTGAGTTAGATCAAAATCTTCCTAAGGTGTATTATCCTCTGTTTTGCCATAATTAGCATATAGGGCAGCTCATTCTCCTCTCAATGCATTTCTTAATTTAGATACAGTATGACCCACTTTGGGTGGGACCTGTCTCTTCACTGTCATGCCACCCGTCCTCTCTAATCCCAACAGTGGCTGATGGGTTCCAGGTCCTCTTTTGAAAGCTGCATGTGCTAGAAAGGACTGAGCTTTCTTTATGATTTTCTGGCATAATAAAAATAGTAACAACACAGTCATAGTTAAGGCATATGATGTATTTACAATATGCAGGCACTGTTTGAAACCCTTTACAGATGAGGAAACTGAAGCTTTGTGAAATTTGGGAAAGGAGAGGAAGGAAAAAGACAGAATTTCCCTGATTCATACAGCGGCAGCTTCCTAGCTATAGTCCAGCATGTCTGACTGCTAGGTCTGTTTCTTAACCTCGCTCTGATTCTGCCTCCATGGGAGACACAGAAAGCAGGGCATAGCAGAGGGATACCTACCAAGGAAGATAGGTTTCAGTTTAGACCTGGGATTGCCTTAATCTAAAAGTGAACAAAACTTATGTAATATTTTGGCTACTTATACCAACAAAACAAGGATTGTATAGAAGTTAAAATAAATCCAGGATTCTAGAACCTTCCTTCAAGCTTTAAGATATTCCACAAAGATGAAGCCCAGATGTCACATTCTCCCTCATAATGAGGAGCTAGCTAGGCTTCCAGATCAAATACTGAAATGCTGTTCCAATACTCTGAATGTCAACTTCCAATTATATTTACCAAAAAGGTGTGGAGTGATGTTTGATCCTAAGTCTTGTGTGTATTTCAGGTTGGAGTCCCCAACCCGGTCTCTGGTGATGGAGGCCCCAAAAGGAGTAGAAATAAATGCAGAAGCTGGCAATATGGAAGCCACCTGCAGAACAGAGCTGAGACTGGAGTCCAAAGATGGGGAGGTAGGGATGAGGGGCACCAACAAGGCAACAAAGTCCCCTGACCCTGAACTCGGTCCTACACTGTGGCAACAAAAGGAACCAAGCAGAAGGCTTTATTTCTGGAACAGATATGTTCCACGCCATAATTATCAGCCAAACCCACAACACAGGAAAGTTTTCCATCATTATTTGTAATGTCTCTGGCAGGTGGAGAATTCTACGTACAACTGTAAAATGCAAGGCTAGTTCCAAATTCTCTCTCGTGACACCTTAAAATAAGACCTAGGGGACAGCATAAGCAAGCTGGATGACTCACACATCTGACTACAGATGAACTTAATTTACTTGTAGTAATTTGAAAAGGTTATGTTGCAGGCTTCTATTTTTATTGAGAATAGAGTGTCAGATCCAGCCGCTATTGCCACTGTGAACAAGGCACAGCTTAAATTGGGGCAAGTTAGGCAGCAAAGGATGAAAGATCACGGATATATTTGTGTTCTTACCCCAATAGAATCTCACTCGGGTGTACATAATAGCTGCTTGTGTTTTTACAACATTTGTAAGTCAAGTCCCCAAAGAAAATAGGATTCAACTGCAAACATTTTTTAATGCCTTCATCCTATGTGTCAGCAAACTTTCCTGTTTAAGATTTTTTTTAAAAAGAGGAAAAAATGTGTTTTTATTTTTAAAGCAAAGCACTGTTCCATCTCTCATGTACGGATGTACGTCATCCGTCTCCACCTGCCAGATACCACCTCAGGTTTGGCATCTGCTCTATTTTTTTTTACAGGGCAAGTCAGAGCACTGAGTGATAAGAACTGTTTCTTTCAACAGCCACATACTCCCAACTGCACCCATTTAGAAAGAGTGGCTCCATCGCCACTGCAGTTTATAGCTGTCAGACCCCAGACTCTGGAGGAACAGGTTATAATCATAACTGTCATTTAAGATCACAACATGCCACCTATTCTGGAAAAGTTGCCCAGCACACAGACATATCTGCGGTACGAGTCCCATACTCAAGAGGACTATGAACCTAACATTTCCAGAGTGATTTCTAGGACTCCATTCACATCCGCATGGTCTACCTTTGGGGAACACTAAGTTAGACAGTACAGAACATGAGCCTCTGCAGGGGTGGGGACTTCACCCGTCCTGTCTGCCCCCACACCCCCAGTGCTGGACATGATGAGCACACAGTGTCTCACAATGTAAGTTCATCGTTCAGCTACTGTTTGGGAATGTCAGGAAAGTGAGTGACAGCTGCTAACTGGCCCTCTCCTTTCTGTTCACACTCTCCAGATTAAGCTAGATGCTGCAAGAATCAAACTACCTAGGCTGCCTCACGGATCCTACACACCTACGGGGACCAGGCAGAAGGTCTTCGAGATCTGCGTCTGCGCCAACGGGAGGCTGTTCCTGTCCCAGGCGGGAACCGGTTCCACTTGTCAGATAAACACAAACGTCTGCCTTTGAAAGACTATCCATGGGGGACATGGACGGCAGCATAAAAGCCTTTTTTTGGCTTCAGACACTGGCTGCCAGCTATTTTTACTAGAAACACAGAAGGCCTATCAAAGACCTTATGTGTGTGTGTGTGTGTATGTGCGCGCGCGTGTGCCCGTGTGTGTGCTTGTGTGTACGCGTGAGTGTGCTTGTGTGGCTGGGTGGGTATAAATATATATAAATATATATAAATAAATATATATATATCCTCTGTATAAAATGAGGTTTCAGTACAAAAGGAACCACGGTGACCCTGTGATAGCCCCCCTCATCTCCACCCCACCCCCACCATGCACACAATCAACTCTATCTCCACACGATTCCCCCCGATACCTCACTGGCCCTTCAGAACCCCTCAGTACTCTGGACACTTTGGACTGCTCACCCCCGGGGCTGAGTAACGGCCCATCTTCCCCCTCACTGCCATCGCAGGTCGTGATGGCGGGAATCTCCAAGTCCCCCTCAAGCATGGTGACCTTGGTCATCAAGGCAGACCTTTGGATTCCCTTTTTAGCTTGAGTGAGGTGGCCCACTTCTCCCTCTTCCAGTGAGGACTGGGACAAAGCAGTAGAATTCACCCAGAGGAACTCCAAATGACTCTGGTACCTTTGCAGCCAAATGTACAGAGGCTTCTGAGTTGGGCAAATGAGGAGGATGGATTTTAGCCAGGTTGGAATGGCTCACCCAACTCCTGCTCTCTTGCTTCCTTCAAACTCACATATTATCCCTCAGTCCAAATAGGAGCTGTAAATCAGCACAAAATAGCGCAACAGCTGTTCCTCAGTCGGCTGGAAGCAGCTCAGCGGCCTGTCAGGCAAACAGTAAATGGGCGGTATGTCTCTGTTTAAAGGGAAAAATGGCTCACAGTCCGTTTTGTCCTCATTTCTGACTTTGTCTAACAGATTCCGACCCAAAATGACCAGTCCATCCAAAATCTCTCAGAGCACCACTCCACCCCCAGAGAAGCTCTTAGCGATGGCATCGAGTTAAGATGACCAGAGGGGACTAATTCTGTTTATATGTTACTTGGAGTAGGTTGGTAATTTAGAGACATGCCTTTTGCTTTTAAAGGCAAAGGCTGGGCCTTCAATCTCCTTATCTCTCTTTTTCAGTATTGGGATACTCACCTTCCTAAACATCCCCCCATATGTTTTCTCCAAGACCTAGGGAGCCAAGAGCCACTAATTTAAAGTCCAACATACCCCCAGAAATGCTAGCTGAGAATTAATATAAATGGAGTCAAATTAATCAGATCTCTGTGTCCTAGAGGACCAGCAGCACCCGCACCCCAAGAGAGGAGCACCACTTCGCATTCCCGCCATCACGACCTCTCACCACACCACCTTCATCACCACCTCCAGGGTCACCCTGGCCAGCTCTTGTGCTGGGACGGGGGATTACACCATCTCTGTTCAAAGAGGGGGAACCGTGCCTATGCCTTAAGTCAATGCACTCAGCAAGGAGAAGCACATCCTATTTATCTCGGTGTTACCTGTAGTTTATTTTGGGTGATTGCAGGGGAATGGGTTAGTAACATCCGGCATGTCTGCAAAGCCTATTGAAAACCATGCGGCTGACAAGCTGACCTCTGCGGAGCCCCGATTGGACTCGACACGGGCTTGGATGCCACTTGGGCAGGGTGGCCCCATGATCCTAATTGAAGTAGTATGTGTAGGCCTGAGTGGCATTTGTTTTTTCCTCCACCAGGTTCTCATTTTTGTTACTTGCCAAGCAGAGGGGAAATGGCCATGGGAGATGAATAAGAGCTTCCAGATGATTGCCAGCCAAGCAATAGGCCGAGGTTTGCACACCAGGGATGGAGGAGCAAGTTGTGTGTTGCTTAGTCAAGTGACTAAGAAGGGATGAGGGGGTGGTGTCTAGCCTGGCCAGTGGCTCTGCTGGCTTCCAGAACCCAGGCTCTCTCTAGTCACTCATGCTCCATGTCCTTTATAGAACTGGGTGGTTCAAGGGTAAGATCATAAGATCAATTCTCTGGCCACACTAAAGTCTAATGAGGATAATCAAAGATATCATGTCACTCTGGATTGGCGTTATTTATATCCTGTAGAATCTTGCTGGCAGAAAGCATATGGACTACAAAACAGGTTCTGTCAATCCAAAAATGTCCCTCCTTGGCTCCTGGGAACATCTGCCCATAATCAGCCAGAGGAATGGAGTAGCTCTGTGACCCACTGTGGCTAAATCCCTTAAGGCAAAGTTTTTTCAAGCAGGCAAATCATTTTTGCATTTTCCGTCTCAATACACAACATATAGATGACAAGACAAGGAAAGGTTCCCTGAACCTCTTTCCTCTGATTTTGTTCTAATTGTTACATGAAAGGCTGAAATCATCACCTTGGGAATTTTCTGTCAATAAGAAGGACCGGTGGGATCCCACTTATAAAAGTTATCCCTAAAGGTAATTGGATCACCATTAGAAAGAAAATAATACCCACCACCAAGAATAGAAACCAAGCACCCAAGGGAACAGACACACCGATTTTTATTTGTGTGATTATGTCAGGTAATATGCAGGAAATTCAGCATGGATCAAATTATGTATTTCAGTTCAGACTTTAAAATTCAGTAAAATGCATTCTAAATTCTTCAATGTACATTTTTTTATCCCTCCCAACTTCCTCCAACTAGAATATTTGTCCATGGTCATGAGAGAAAGTTTTACATGAATTCTGGAAAAAAAAATATATCTTTTGCATTAAAATCCGATAACTTTTAATTTTAAAAAATGAGATTCTTTCTACTCTTTATATGTAAAATCTTCTAGACAGCCACACCTTTCAGAACACTAAGCAGCTGTGATGTAACAAAGCGTTCAAATGAATCTCCTATGTTCTAGAAGTTCTAGGGTGTTACTATTCAGCAGATTTTTATAAATTAAAACTTGATCTCCAAATACATGTATAGAACTGATTTCTATTTGTTATCTGATCAATAAGTCATAAAAGTTCTGACTTGGGAATGTGCTGGAGTTGGACAGAGTTCTTCAAAAAGTGCTCCTGATGGCATATGTGTAGGTGAAACTAGGTAGTAGGAGGCTTTTAGATTGTATTACAAAGGGAAAGACCTTACAAATTTGTATTGCCTTTGAACACCCTGGAGGACAGTTCTGCTTTGGATGTTTTTCATTGTCTACACAGAAAACACAGACCAAAGATGGCTCAAGGTTTGACTCTAAAGCAGGGGTCATCAGACGTTGGTACCAAGACCAAACTAGCTCCCACCTGTCTTTGTCCCTGATGTTGCCCAGCCACCTGGCCACCCCCTCTCGCTTCATGTTGTCTGTGGCTGGCCACACCCTCCAACAGAAGGGTTGAATAGTGATGCCAGATACCTTGTGACCTGCAAAGCATGTAAAACTTACTATTTGGCCCTTTTGCAGAAAAAGTTTGCCAGCCCTGATGTTGAGGTGTGGCATTGCTGGATGCAGTGCAAAGGAAGCAAACCTCACACAGGGTGGCGTGAGCAGCTGTGTGTAACACAGCTCTAAGATGCTCTATCTTAAAGACGACCAAGGACATAGGCCCATGTGTGCTTGGGAATAGAGATACTCGGTTATAGAAAAGAAAGGCAAGCTGATGGGTGTGTTCAAGGGATCGACTTGTCTGAGAAACACGGGCCCATGGGATTCTTGGGGATAGGCTAGGGGATGGCTTAGTGGAAAAGGAAAGCTGTGATCCTCCAGGAGTTTTTTCAAAAGATCCTCAATTTTTAAATGGTTCCCAGAGTCAGTATCTCGTCTAACCGTCCTAGGATTTCAATCTAGAATCTCTTTGCTCAAAAGACCATTTCTGCAAACCTAGAGATTTCCATCCCACCTTCACCTAGTCCAGAAAGATGTCTATTCCAAAGGCCTTCTGAGAATGGGTCTGGCGCCCATCACCCCAGTTATTGGCACTTCCACTGGATTTACTGGTCCCAAGACCACACCAGAATGAGGGCTGGTAGAGCCATTAAATAATTAGAAATATTGCATGAAGCATCTTAAAGCATGTAGGGAAGAAAATTATAATAAGGCTCATGAAGCTGTTACTGGGAAGAATGAGATTAATGCCAATTTTATTTTATTTCCTAGGATCTGGGTCTTTGTTCTTTGGTGTAAAGGGAACACACAAAAAACCCTTGTTTGAATTCCACCATCTGCCTCTGTGTGGTAAGATCAGTTCCTAGCTGCCTCTTGTCCCTTCAGTAGTCATTCCCTTGCTAATCCAGGGCTTGACACTCATATCATTAAAATTTCATCAGTCGTGAGTAAGTCTTTGTAAGGATGAGTATTCACATTAGGAAGGAGAGGTTATTTTTTTTTAGTTTTTTTTTTTTATGAGAACAATCACCATTGACCAGACCTTAATCAGCATCCCTTAAATGCATCCTTCAGCATTTATCTGGAATCAGCACAAGAGGAGTTAGTTGGCAACAGCGAGCTCACCCTAGAGCTAGATGAGAATACCTGATTATTTATTTTAGGCAAAGGTAGCATAACATTTGGGTCAAAGAGGTAAAAAGATCTCTGGAAGCACCTGATCCTTGTATTTCACCATGAAAGGTGAAGATCTTGTTTAAGTGAGCTGTAACAAGATCCATTTTCCCTGAGCCAGGAAATCTTAGACACAAGAAGGGCTAACAAAGCAGCTCTTGAAAGGACACATGTATGGTACCCCAGTAGCAGGTGGGCAAAAAGTTATCCTGAAAGACCCAACATTACAAAACAGCCGTTTATCTCAATGGTAAACTCTCTCTCTTTTGGTCTTTCCTGACTTTCTCCTCCACTGTGGGAAGCTCCCCCTGTTCCAGCCCATTACAAGAGTGAAAGGACTGCCTCAGGATGGCAGATGCATCTCTTTCTTTGCAGTCCACACAAGTCACAATCATACAGTTGCCTCTGAAGGTCTTCCCCAAACTACCCCACTGATAAGGATATGCCCTCTGAAGCCCACTGCTTCATTAGCATAGCACGCCACATGTTAGCACTTCCAAAAGCAATGTGACTTCTCAAAGGTTTCCTTACAATGGGGTCCTTGAAATTTCTCAAGGTAGGTCTGAATAGCAAAGGGAAAATAATTACTATTGGATGGTCCCTGTTATACTGTTAATAACAAATTTAAATGAAAATACCCCATTTGGGGAGACCTGCTAACATATGCCATTCTGTTTGGTTTGACCTCCCCCCCTCCCTTCCTTTGCCATAAATTGACAGAGAAGGAAATTTGCATCTTCCTTGGAAAAAAGAGAACAATTCAAGAATGTGTAAGCCCTACATGCTACAGAAGTGGGATATCATCACAATAGTGATGATATTATCAAATCCATCAATAGTCTCAAACATCCAACAGCAAGGCTAACTGCTACTCCTCAAACTTCTGCCCAGCAAGTGGTGATATCAGTGCCACTTTATATGATTTTCAATTGAAATAGAAAAAGGCAAGAAGCTCATGGAGAGTCCAAGTTCACCTGTCATCAGAGGGAGCCTAAGCAGAGACCCAAACTGCCTTCCTAGGCAGGCAGACACCCTCACTAGGGAAGAAGGGGATTTTGTTTCACGGCCAAGCATTAGCTAAGATCAGACCAATAACATAAGCAGAAAGAGAAGGACACATCTGTTTCCCCTAAAATCCACCCTGTGTTCCTGGAGTTGTCTAGTAGTTCCTGCTTATCCAAAGTCTTCACAGTATATTTCTACATTTGGGTTATTTTTGTGAAATCAGAGATAACTCAGATTTCTTTAGTGAGAAATTCCAAGTTGATCAATGGGTTACTGAGAAGCAGAACAGCAAAGGATTTTCCAATGGCAAGAAGATGATCTTTGTCGACAGGGAAGATGCTGATATTTCTTTATCCTCATATTCATTTAATTCATGAGGTTGTAACACTTGGGGGGAGGATCACAGGCTCTTCGAAATTGAGAAAAGTTCTGAAACTTGTCCCTAAAAAGAGTCACAACCACAAAATCCCACATAAAATCAAGTAAGTTTTCTTAAACTAATGCCCTCAGACATGGCCAGAGTTGGAATCTGTTTTCCAATTATAATAACTTTTTACTAATTAGCTAATTAAGCACTTACTATGTGCTAAACACTGAAGTAAGTGTTTTCCAAGCATTCACTTATTTCAAAACAATTCTTTGGATTTGGTCCTATTATAGTTCTAATTTACTCATGTGGAAACTGAGACCTAGAGAGGTTAAGACACTTGCCCAAGGTTACCTGTTAGAAAATGACAGAGGTGGCATGTGGATCTAAATGCTGGTCTAGTCTATCCAGTCATCAACACAAGCTGTTTTTCAGGTTGTTGAGAAGTGTCTCCTACCAGATGAGAAGGGTCTCCCTCTGGAGTGGGTGAAGCTGTAACCTATCTCCCTTCTTTCCAGTGTCTCATCCATGTCAGCATCCAGTACTGAAGTAGGGATCCCTGGGTGGAAATATACCCATTCTGTTGAATAATGGGATCTGGAACCAAAAGAGGTCATTTTTCTCTGTGAGAGTCTAAGGCTTCTTGTCCTTACAGACTGGAAGACACCTGGGTTGCCAGCCTTATGTTTAAGAGAAAACTTTATTCAGTGAACCAAATATTAAATTAACAAATTAACACCTCTGCACACCTAGATCTCCTTCCCTATTTCTCACTTCAAAAGACAAATGTCTTATTGTAAGTGAAGGCTTTGACACCATTTAGTTAACATACCTTTCTTTATGGCAAAATTCAAGAATCAAATAGAAGGGAACTCATGCTCCATCACTGTCCCTGCCTCCTTGCAAGAAGAGAGGACTAGGAGACTGTGCATTAAGCATTCATTACCCAGGCCATCTTCATAGGCACGCAAGGCCTGAGACCCACAGTTTACCTGTCAGTCATCACTGATGGAGCACGCCCTTCCCCATGGGCACAGCTCTCACCAAAGCACCCAGGCAGGCACTACAGTTGAAAATGAGACCCATTTGCCAGTTCTTGTTGAAGCAGTGGTACACTTAACCTTGAACTTGTTCATTTATACGTGTGACCTAGATTCAGAAACCAGCTTGGTGGCGTTGCAACTAGGAAAGGAGAGATGAGTGCATCTGAAGTTCCTTACAACTTGGTGTCTTTGGAGCACTTTCATCTTCTCAGCAAAGGGATCAGTGTTTGATGTCTAAGAGTTAAAGGACCTAAAATAGTCTTGAAGAATTGACTCAGCCAGTGACCATCTATGACCATGTGAAGGTCCTACAGTCAACCTGCCCCCACCCCGAGCTGAGAGACCACAGCAGCAAAGAGATTGGGGGCATTCTTCTTGTCTGTTTCTCTTCAACAGCAGGCATCTGATATACTGATACCTGATATACTGAACTCACCAGCTCATCAATCCCAATCCCAACACAGGGCCAGCCAGGCTCCTGTGTGCTCATTTCACTAAACTGTCCCATGAAAGCTTAGTAAAGGGATGAGTTTAAAAAAATGTCAAAGACCCTGATTTAGAGTAAGTCATTCATAGATTTTCTTCTAATGATATATTTATCCCAATCAGGAATGGGTGCCCTTCGAGGACCTTCGATAACTAACATGACCAGAACCAGAAGTCAGGTTTCCTGGTAGAGAAAGGAAATCTTTCTGGCAAAGTAGAAAAAAAGAATTGGCAAATCTGAACTTGGAACTAATTTACATCCACTGTTTTGGTGGATATAGGGGAGAATAGAGTTCTCCATTTTGTTAACCACTTCCCAAGTCAGTTTTTCCCCTTGGAGGCCAGGAAGTGACAGAAACATGCCTCTTAAGGAGGTCATGTGTAGAAGGGAGAGCATATCCACCAGCTGTTGGCCAGATGCACTGCTGGAGAAGTCAGAATGTGGGGCTTTGAACAAAAAAGGATGAGGTCGTAGAAGCCCCATTTGTTTGGGGATTTTGAAAAAGGAATCCCATTTCCATAAAGTAATTGAGTTCAGCCTTTGGGTTATTTTTGGTTTGGTTTAGTTTTTCTCCAAGTTTGGTATGATATGAGAAGAACTTTTTAGTTTTGTTTCATTTTGAATAACATCAATCCTTGCACACTCTATGCAAAAATTTTGTAAGCATTGCAATAATGCTATGAATTACAAGGAACTATTTTAACTTTATTACACTTTCTGTATAAAAGAATATTTGTATTTAATATTATTTCGACTGCAGTCTTGTAAAATATATTAATAAAAATAATGATTGGTAAGAAGGAAAGTGCCTTCGTCCACTTCTTTAGGGAATTACTCCTTCACAATTGATAAGTCACTCACGCCCATGGACTACCTCAGAAATAGATTTTCTGATGAAATTCTCTTCTCTTTGATCAATGGCCTAACATGTTGGGCTCTCAGGAAGAGATTCACATAGGCTGCCTTATTAAAAATTTTAAAAAAAAGAGCTTATTATAAGGTAATACAGGACCTGGGACAGGAGAGTCCCCAGAATTGACAGGCCAAGGGAACAGCCGTCCTGTATGGCTCTCCTAATGACCTGGAAAAGCTCCTTCCATCATACTGTTCTACCATTCACCACTAAATTAAGAATCAGCCAATCTGGCCCCTATTAGGCACAATATTTTCACTCAGGCTACCTAGCAGCCAAGGCTGAATCACCTTCAAGCAAGGGGCCTACCCCTGGTTCAGTCCATTTTCGTCCTTTTCTAAATAATAGCCTAGCACTGCTCCCCTCAACAGGGCCATCGCTGCAATCATTAATGGGGGAAGACACCGTAAGAGAGCATTCAGGTCCACCCGCTGCAACCAGGCCTCTACTTCCAGCATCTCACCTCCTGTTCTTCCACAGTGCTGAGGTTTTGTAATACTATTCCATCCCTCAGAATGCCCTTCCATCTGGTAGCTCCCCACCCAGCGTATGACCCTTCAGAGTCCAATTCCCCTCTCACTTCTCTCCACAACCATCACATTGTCTTTGATTCCCCCATTAGTTCTAATTTCTTTTATAATCCTACATCGTACCATGTTTACCTATTTACCTATTAAACTAAGACGCTAGTATGCCTATATTCATTTTTGAAGTTTACAATAGAATAATAACTTATCCAAATTGAAACTCATAATATGTTGTAAGGGAGATAGGGCATGTCCTCACCTAGAAAGCCTAAGACAAGTTCTACATACCTAATAAATGACAGAACCAGGGTCCATTCCCAAATGTGTATTCATTACAGGCTATACCTCATCCAATTTAGCTGCTAACTACAAATAACATTATAGCAATATGATAGACTCTTCAAGTTAAAAGGCTATAGTACAAACGTTATTCTCAGCAGGGTCGATTTGTCTCCAAAAATATGGTAATTTCAGTATCTGGTTCCTTTGGCAGAAAGAGGGGACTCTATCCCCAAAAAAATCTACATTGGAGAGAAATCACCTTTCAAAAGACCTGTTGCATTGGTGAGGAAAACGTGGATATGCAGCAAAAATGATAAACACTAATGAGAGGGAGAGGCTGTCACTGATGTGTCAAACTAATCCACACCATTGTTGATAAAAGATTAGGGCGCAGACAAAATGCCAGGAAGCTGAAAGGAGCACTATGCTTTTTCTTCCATGGAAGGAAAACTGTTTTGAGGGAAAATAGGTATAAATTAATAACTTCCACATTTCTCTTGACTCCTTTTGAATATAAGATTATACAGCCCACATAATAACCAGTCCTACTTTACCTGGGAAAAGAGCCCAAGATACAGAGGTGGAAAATGGAACAGAGGGCAGAGAAACAGGTATTTCAGAGACACTTGTGAGTAACATGTATGAATTAGCTTCTCCAGCTATGTTCAATGACAATTTGACTTCAGTTTGAAAATGCCAAATTTTAACCATCCTCCACAAAATCAAGTATTTGCAGTTGAAAGTCAACTTCCTGCTCCCAGAGGAGACTCCCAAGAGTAGCTGGTGACTGACAGCCAGTCCAAGTCCAGCACAGGCGACTAAACATGGCTACAGGATCCCTGGGAAGTGATCCAGGGGATTTCTCATTAGAGTTTAAAATGGGCACTACATTGTGAGAGTAGACTCTTCCACATTAGATTTTAATAGGAACCAAGTACTTTGAAATGGCAGGGTTTAGGATAATAGATACTAAATTGAAAACAGAAACTATAACACTAAATCATCTGCTTTCATCTACCAAAACAGCAAGTCAAGATTTGTATTTAATATGTCGGGCAAAAACTAGGTCATGAAACTTGGAGTAAAAAAGGAAAATCAATATTTTAAAGTGCACATTTTGGTGAAAAGCATCAGGAGAGATACAGAGTAGCCAAAGACCCTGTCTCATTGATTACCCATGATTAATCCACTGTATCGAGAAGGCAAGTAACATAAACCAGAAATTCAAAACTTTGGACTAGACAAATAAGCAGAAAATTGACAAATATACTTGCAGTGGGAAATTTTTAACCATTCTACCTTAATAACTTTGAAGTTAGCAAAGCATAATAAACAGACACACCCGCAACTCACTGCACATGATGGTCACAAAAGAATTTTTCTTGACTCACTATGTGCATAAAAAAGAAATAGGACCTCAAAGTAGAAAAGTGAAAAAATTTTCCTTTCAGGCTATAATCTCTGAAAGTAGAAACTAATGTTAAATTTTACGTCAACATAAAATCCGAGGATAGTCAATTTTTAAAAAATGAAACACACTTCCTCATTAATTGGCGATGAGAGAAAAGAGTTTGGCCTATTTAAAGAATGGTAATTAAAGATGGAGGAACAAATGTATATAAAATAAAAAAATTTAAAAGAATAATAAATACACTACAAATTATGCAGTGTGAACAAAGTCATCTTCTGACACAATAAAAGCATTTAAAGTTGTCAACAGAAAAGTGGATAAACAAAGCATTTAAGGTAAGATTCTTGAACTTTTAACTAAGGAGCAAAACTCAACAATAAAAATAAGATGGTATAAACAAATAAGTCTAAGCTTACATCTTAAAAGTTCAAAACAAAAATGTAAAACAAATAAATTGGTGATAAATATCTGTAACACAAAAAAAATAAGTTTAAAAGACAACTTTTAAACTTTTAAAATGAACACTGCATCACAGAAATGTTAATTCATTATGACAATAAAAATAGAAAACCTCAAGGAAAAATGCAATTTAAAAAAATTAACCAAATTACAGTATAAAGTAGTACTTGCTTCTTAAGAAAAATAGTTTAGTTTCGAACATTTTTTCCAAGGATTACCTCTTCTGAAATTATTACATCTATTTTCTAAATAATATACATACAAACATATATCTACAAATTTATGAATAATGTCATAAGATATGTGCTATAACCTAAGTAAAAAAAAAGAGATAAATATAAACTGACAAGGGCCTCCCTGGTGGTGCAACAGGTTAAGCGCAGCGCTGTGGAGTTGTCGGCAGCTTACTCCTGTTCAATGTCCGGCTTGGAAGTTTCCCACATGGCGCAGCAGACCTCTCCTGCCTTGCCCGCTGCTCTCCTCTGCAGTGTATTTTGGTAGATCTGCCTGTTCTGCTCCCTACTCTGTCTCTGGTGAACCCTCTCACCGCCCCATGCCTCTGGCCTATACCCCAGCTTGTATGCATAAAATAAATAAATCATAATATATCTATATATTTATATAGATACAAACACACACACACACACACATAAAAACTGAAGAAACAAACTCTAAGGTACACAGACTAAAAAACTGAATTGATAAAAAGAAATTTCAGTTTTCTTTCAAGTCAATTTATGCATTTAGCAAAATGTCAATCAAAACTCCAAAAGAAACTTTCTGGGAAGTAAATAAAACAATTCTAAAATTTACCAGGCAAAGTAAAATAGGAGGGAAAAAAAGGTAAGGAATATTCTCTACAAAAAAAAAAAAAGCACTAAAATGATATAAACCTAATGAACTATTTAAAAGCACAAAATAGCAATAATGAAGATAATAAAAAGAGACAGAAAAATATGGATCAATTGAATTCCTATATTGCCCTGCTGGGAAAACAACCTTCTCCTTTCTGTGTCTGACATCCCCCTGTATACCCACTAAGACTGGCTCATATGTCTCCCTTCCAGGAAGGTTTCTCTGACTTCCTCTCCTGGAAATCCCAGACATACCTCTTTCACAGCTTATGTTGCATTGAAGCACCATAAGTCTTCTGCTTACCCCACTAGAACATGAGGTCAAGGACAGAAGAATTTCTTCCTTGTTTCACCACCCAAGCCCAGTAGAGAGCCAGGTATCTAAATAGAAATGGCTAAACAGACCAGAAAACCCTTACATAAACAGGCTCAAGTGATTTTCATAATGTGTCCTGTATCAATGTACCAATTCAATCTACCACTTATTCTAAAGCACCCAAACAGAAATAAGGAACAAGATGGTGGTCTCTGGACGCATTCCATTCACAAAAGGGCAATCTAGACAAGAAAACAGATAGCTACAGGGATGAAATAAGCACAAGGGAGTATACATGCTGCCAGGGAGGTAGCTGGCTGGAATACCATGACAAATCAATGGGGATCATTTCACTGTTAATAGGAAGACCCATCAACCTACACACACACACAAACACACACACACATTTTGGTGAGGGTAGAAAGGCAGAGAAAGCATCTGCATCCCACCTCATATTCCATCCAATAAACCAGAGTTCCAAACATTTGTTCACCTGGTATCTATTGAATACTTATTTTCTTATAAATAGATGGCACACACTTCTTGCCCTGGAATATCTGAGTCCAGTGAGGTGACAAAGATCTAAAATGGTCAGTGACTACATAGGATAGAAAGGCTGTGAAAAGAAAAGAAAAGAACAAAAAAAAACCCAGGAAATTGAATAACCACCTATCTATGATTTGAGGAAAAATGACAAAAGATATTTCAAAGGGCAAACACTGACATCTTCAAGCTTATGCAAGTCGCAAATTCTTGCTTCTTCCACACACATGGAACATTTTTTAAAATTGTGACAGTAAATAGGAGCAGTAGTTTAAAATACGTGCTTCTAGAAGTTCATGCAAATTAATAAGAAAACCATCCTAAATAAATGAACCAAAGAGACAATAAGCATGTAATTCACACAGCAAAAATACTTTCTTTTTTACTTTCTAAGCCACTAGAAGATGTAACAAAGAATTAATAACCACATTTCAAGGAAAACAAAAGTCACGTTAAATATTTACCTTGATTTTAAGATGCAATCTCATTTCAGAAATGTTAAAATGTGCAACATAGAATCTACTAAATAAAATGTGGTTAAATCTAGCAAATAAATGTGATTAAATATGTTTACACCCTAGCAGAGATAATTGAATTAAATCACCATGATTTTTTTTAAACTATCAGACTGGCTTAATAAATAATGTTGAGGGCTATTATCAGAAAACTATTATCTTATACTTTGTATTTAATCCTGAAAAGAATCATGTTAAGTAAGTATTATAATCCCCATTTTACAGAAACAATATCCAAAGAAAGTAAGGAACGTGTATCAGATAACTTTACAAGTAAATGGAAGAAGTGAGTTAACTTCAAGAATAATTCTTTCCATTATATGCAGTTACCACCTTTCCTGTCAAAAGAACTGAGACAAATATGTATCTGTACACAGCTGCAGTAGACACTGGTGGATTCTATCAGAAAGCAAATAATCAATATTTTTAAGGTCATCTGAATATTCATATCCTTTGGCCCTATGATCCCAATTTCATGATTCAATCAGGGAACAATATTTAAATAGGAAAAATTGTTAGCAACAGTAATATGCATTATAAAATTTTAAAATGGAAAAAATTAGTAACACCACATACCCAGAAGAAATGGAAGGCTAATCAGGTGATGGTTGTATTAACATTATGGAATATCATGCTGCCTTGAAAAAGGGCAACACAGATTTGATGTTAGCACAGCAAAATATATAATGCTAAATATGTAAAAACTATATATATGTATGAATCAAGACTTACAGGCAAAATGAAAAATAGAGTAAGCTGGGGATGATGGTATTATATGTATATTTTCTTATTACTCTTGTGCTTATAATATGTGTATAATAAACTTTTTCAAAAAAGACCAGTATCTGTTCTTTTCCTAAAAAACAGAATTAGTGACACATACTTTGATCCCACAAATAATCTACTCAAAATTGTTTGCTGCAGTGTTTATAATGAAAACAAGTCTGGAATTTGTTTTTTCCTCCAACAATAAGGGCAATGGGCAGATAAATTGTGGCACATCCAATCAACGGAATATTGTAGCAATTAAAATAATTTTAGAAACCATAGAATAATGTCCATATTTAAAGTAACTTAAAAAGACCTAGAATTACATGAAAGCTAATTGCAGTTATATGAGCAAAAGATGTATTGTTGAGAACAAAAAGGAACCACTGATTATTTTAAGTTATGATGTTAAGGAAATATAATTGTGGCTGTTCATGTGCTTTCCTGAAGTTTCTTAAGCATAGTTACTTTGGAGCTATTAATTTTGTACATGGATTGAGCAAAAAATCAGTTTTAACCTTAGCCTCCTCAAAATTAATATTCAATGTTCATTTCATTCATTCAAGTCTGCCAAAAGGTTAAATTTGATAAACCTCTGAACACAAAGACTGCCTGGGGATTTAAGGTGGCCTCCCCTTCCCTTTCACAGAAAAATGAAGCTTTGAAAATGTCCTTCTGGTCTCTGTGATGCTAACAAAGCTTTACTACAGATTTGACATCAAAGAGCAGACCACACAGCTAAGCTCTATTTGGGCACCAAGGCTGTAGGAAGTTTCTCCCCTACAAGATTTCAAACAAGAACTAGGTGAGGAGGGCTCCAACCCCTCCCGTTTCAGGCACATGAAGGGCATAGCAAACTTTCACCACCACTTGAAATAGAAAGCCATCTTATATTGTGACAGTAATCACAGATTCTGCCGTTCTCGGAGAAGCTTTCTGGTCACTACTATCTTCATTCATGCTCATCCCTCCAACCCCACAAGTCCCTCAACATTCTAGGTTTGTGTTGTCAAATTACACCAAGATTCTCTGATTGCCAATGATCTCATTCAGATCTGGTCCATCTTGAATGAATATATCCCTCCCAGGATTTCTAGGCTTCATGACCCAACTCCCCAAACTCCTAAATATTGCAATGCAGGATACCCCTCCAACATCTGACTATTCTCTTCCCTGTCAAATCCTCCAGAACAGATTTGACAGATCAACACTAAGGAAGGTGTTTATTCAGGTGTTAGCTAGACATGTGTCTAGGCCAATCCAATGTCTAACACTAGGTTCCCTCATAAAAAATGCTGTAAGTTTTCCAGATCTGGCCCAGCAGGAGGCGCCATCGTGGCAGGCAGCATCAGCTACTACAAGGACTGAAAGGCTCCACTGGAACACAACAGCCAGGACATCTACCTAAGGCTGTCTGGAAAGCTGCAGGGAAAGACCAACTCCACCTTCAGCCAACAAGGGCTGAGGAGGTTGTTCATGAGTCCAACCAACTAGCTGCCTCTGTGCCTCTCCCAAATGATCCGGAAATGAAGGCCCAGGCTGTGAAGGCAAGACAGCTGAGGTTGGAGGGGGTTAAACGTGCGTGTCTCCTGAGGGGCATGTCCTGTGGGGGAGCAGCTGCGCCCAGAGCTGCTGTGTCCTCAAAACCAGGGTGAAGATCTTCCAGGGCTATGGCAGTGCCCTGCCCTCTGGTCCTTGACAGAGCCAAGAAGCACATAGGTATTTCAGCAAGACCCTAGGCACCGGCACAGCCACCAAGCCCTAGCTGCGCTCCAAGGGCTACAAATTTGAGCACAACAGACCACCACCGGCCAGCCATGGCTACAAAAATAAAGCCCGGATACCCAGATTTTACCTTCTCATTATAAAGATTTTAGATGTTTGGGGGGGGGGAAGGAATGCCAGAATGTTCTCCTCACAGCCTTCTGTGTTCCTGACATCTTCATCCATTCCTGCTCTGTTCTTTTCTTTAGTCTTCCTTAACACTGATTTTACTCTTTTCCTTAAAACGTCCTGCTCTTGTGCCTCCCCTGTTTTTTTTTCCCCCAAGATTGTGCTATATTTTACTTATCAACCTACTAGTCAAATCTCCTCTGCAACACATACAGTCCCGAAAGTATTCTCCAGACCTGCCCACCTCAAAAAAACTCACCATCCAATTTTTGAGCAGTCTATACTCACTTCATCAGTTTTCACAATTATCCTCCACCTCATTTTTATTCCTAACCTTTAAGGAAATAGGGCTTTCTGGAAAGGTCGCAACTCACCTCCTCACAGTCAAATCAGAAGTTTTTCCAGTGGCTATTTGTCCATCTTGATGCAATCTGGTCCTGAGTCCACTGTCCAGAAGATACTCAGCATCCATATGACCACCCTACTTCCTTCTTGGACCTCATCTGTTTCAGACCACTCCCATGACATCTGCCTGACTCAGGAAAACCTGAAATGTTACCAATACACATACATTAAAACAAAACACTCAGAAGTCCTTAAGGATTTTTTTTTTCCATTTTGATGAAACTTTGGTGGTTTCATGGTATTCCAGAAAGATCTCTGACGTAGATTTCAAAATGTGCATTACTGCTTTCTTTGCTCTGCGGAGATTTTGATAGTTACCAAAAAAACTTCTCAGTGAACCAGAAAGGCATCTACTCTCCAACTACAACCAGGAGGGTGAGTTTGTAATGCCCCTTCTCCTCGTCTGTTGACGCTTCCTTTAGATGACGCATGTCCTCCCTCAGCTCTTGGCTATCAATCTTTGTCTATGCAATAAGTACAATGAGCACTTAAAATTCAAAATTATCCCACTTAATTGTCATAGTAGCCCTTATAATGATAGAGGCAAAAATTCTTAGCAAAACGTATGAAATTCTACGGCATCATAATTAAAATGAACAAAGGAAAAAGTTAGATAAATTCAATTGCATCAAAATTTAAAACATTTATGTAAAGGACACCATCAATAAAGTGATTAACAAAATCCAAAAAGAGGGAAACTATTACTGTAGCATATGTATCTTATAAGGACTTAGTATCCAGAATACATGAAGAATACTTATAGCTCAAAATCAGCAAGCCAACAACCCATTTTAAAAATGGGTGAACACTTGAAAAGACATTTCTCCAAATAAGATAGTCAAATGGCGGACAAGTACATGAAAAACATATTCAGTATCACAGTTATTAAATATAGGCCAATAAAAACTATAAGAAGATATCACTTCATGGCCATGCCCAAAGAACTAAAAAATAACAGGAACTGTAAGGATATGGAGAAACTGGTCTCCTCATCCACTGCTTGTGGGAACAAAAATGGTGCAGTTACTGTATAATACTTTAAATATAATACTTTATATTTACTTTCTATATACTTATACTTTACATTTATAACACTAAATGCAATACTTTAAATATACAATTACCATATCACCAAACAATTCCACTCCTAGGTATTTGCCCAGAAGAAATGAAAGCAGGTATTCAAATAAAATGTGTACACTAAAATTCAGAGCAGCGCTATTTACAAGAGTCAAAAGAAAGAAACAACCTGTGCCTATCAACTAATGATGGAGAAGCAAAATGTAGTATTTGATTGTGATGGTATATTATGCACCCATAAAATGCACTGATAATGTCTCAACATGGATGAACCTTGAAAACAACATGGTAAATAAAAAATGTCTGACATGAAAAGCAACCTATCACATGAGTCCATTTATTTGAAAAGTCCAGATCAATAAATCACTAGAGACAGAAAGACTAATGGTTGCCAGGGTCCAGAGAGAAAGTGGGAGTGGAAGGGACTGGTTACTAGGTTCAGCATTTCCTTTTGTTGTGAGGGAAATGCTCTGATACTAGATAGTGATGATGGTTGCATAACACTGGACACACTAAATGCCACTGAATTACACATCTTAAAATGACTAAAATGAGGTTTAAAAGCATACATTGTACCACAATTTAAAAAAATATGCTAGCTGATTCTAGTGATACATAAAAAGGTAAGTATATCAGGATTAAATGAGCTTATGTTGGCTGTGTCAAAATGTTTGAACATTTAAATAGATATAAATGTAACTCATTACATTCACTAAAAGAAAAAGAAAAAAATTGATCATTTGATAGATTTGGAAAATTAATTTTAAAGTAATTTTTAAATTCTGTGTACCTTTGTGATAATGTTCACAAGAGAGTTCAGCGGGTTTCCTGGATGCATGATTACGAAATAAAAATGAATTGTATTCTATACATTAGCAAAAGACGATGAGAAACTAGAATATGATGAACTATCTCTTTTAATCTAGTAACAAGGTCTGTGAAATACTTAAATATAAATCTAACCAAAGATTCATTAGCTCTATCTGAAAAAAAGAAGTGTTAATGTAGAAACATGAGCATCTTGAATAAATGGACAGTTCATGTTTATACATGGAAAAATTCAATGTCATAAAATGTCCTTCCCAAAGTAATCTATTCATTCTCAATGTATTTTCAATTAAAAAGTTGTGGAATTTCTCATGGAACTTAACAACCTGATAGTAAAATTTATAGAAGATTAATAGACCAAGAATATATAAAACAATTCTGGAGGCAGGAGAACTCTTCCCACCAGAGTGCAAGAGATACTGTGACACAGGAGTGACTGAAACAGTATTTATGGAAGCCGAAATGGGATAATAGACCAGTAGAACACGATAGAGAGCCTGGAAGCAAATCCACACACCTAAGGGAAACTGGAGCAGGAGAGAAGTAGCTTTTCAAAATAGTGGGGAGAGGTACTGTGGTCAGTACATTACAAGGGGAATAATTTCCTGTATGGAAAAATCAAATCAAATTAAATTTACACCTCAGAACATTTACTGAAATATAATTTAAATGGATAAGAATCTAAATGGGAACAGCAAACCTTAAAACATTTAACAGAAACTACAGTTATATTTTCTTCTTTAAAGAGAATAAAAAGAAAAGAAAAAAAAAGAGAATAAAAAGAATTTCTTAGATAATGTCTATAAGAGGGAAAAAATTACAAATTTGATTCATTAAAAATTAAAACTTCTATACAACAAAGAATTCCATTTTATTTTTAAGTGCAATGGTACTTCCATTAAAAAATCATTTTAAAAAATCCCAAAAAGTAATTCCATAATTAAAGTAAAAAGCCACAGACTGAAAAGATATTTTTCAGAATGCATTTTCTCAACAAAGGGCCAAGATCAAGAATCTAAGAACAGCATTTATAAATCAATAACTAAAAGACAAGCCATGAAAAAAATGGAAGTGAGAAAATAATTCACGGAGGAGAGTATGATTATGAGTAAATACAGGATAAGATGGTCCACCACACACTTAATGAAGGAAATGCAGACTCAGTCCCCAAATAGAGAGCACTGCACATGCCTCAGACTGGCGGGCCATAGGGAATGTTATAAGAACACATGTGAAGGAGGAGGAGGGAAACCACAGTCCTCTACAGGGTTGGAGGTGGGCGTGGGACAAGATCCCCGGGAGAAGCCATCAGGTAGGACAGAGAGCAAGATGTTGGGACCCTCTAAAGTGGGTCTACTTTAAGGGAAAGGTGCACACATCAAATACTAATACACAGAAAGGCTGGGTAAACCAATGCTACTAAGCAAACAAAAGAGGAGCAATCTGTCCATCAGTAAGGCAATGGGCAAGTAAATGCTCATGTTTTTATGCAAGGAGAACATCATAGGACAGTTAGAATGACAGCCCCTCGGGTAAACATTCCCAGGAGCCAGAGGGTCCTCAGCACACAATGTTCAGTGCAGCCCAGGTGGGAGGGGGGGACGGCTACCACCGGGCAGTGCTGAAAGGAGCATGTCAGTACAGAAGGAACAGGATCATTCACCCAGGAATACCTGCCCATGTGAACGGAGTAGGGGTGAGGGGTATCAGCGCCATGAAAGGAAGGATTCTCCCCACTTTATGATGGTGGATACTTCCCAGGAGGGGTAACAATTGAACTCAAATGTATTGGCTTGGTTTGTTTTCTTAAAAAGCAAACAAACCGAAGAGCTAAAGCAAATGTAAGGAAATATTCAGATTTTGTAAATCTGGTGGCTTGTTACACAAGCCTCTGACCTTTAGAGAAAAATCTGAAATGCTTCATAAAATGTGGGTGTTTATTTTTTTTAAATGAATTTGGTTTTTGGTTTTTGCATAGAAGAGCTGGGGTGTAGGCCAGAGGTGTGGGGGCAGCGGGGGAGGGGGGTTGGAGGGGGTTGTGGTTGAGAGGATTCACCAGAGACAGAGTGTGGAGCAGAACAGACAGACTGAAATACACTGCTGAGGGGAGCAGTGGGCGAGGCAGGAGAGGTCTGCTGCGCCATATGTGGGTTTGTACCCTGGCTGGGGTTGGAACATAGGCTTTAGCAGGTCATAGTGCTGAGGCACCCTAGGCCACCAGGGAGATCTGGAGTTTATTTTTAAATTCAGTGTCCAGAGGTCTTGATACTCAAGGTCCCCCATTTATGTGGATGCTAGAAGAGTTGGAACTGGGTCAGAATTGATGTAAATAACCCTTTTGTAATATTCCTTACCCAAATGCATTCTAATCTTCATGTCTGCTATACACACGTACTACAGAAGTGGGACAAGGCCAAAGGAACTTGCAAACAAAATGTACTGTTTGTCCCAAAAATGCTGGTGGCAGCTTATTACAGAGAAAGAAACTAGAAACTCCACTAGAAGAGTAATGTTTTCATGGTATAACAGAACTGTGATGTTCCACACAATAATTAAAATTTGTATTTCCAAAAATGTGAGTGATGTGGCAGAGAAACAGACCTTACAGTTTTAAATACAAAATTAACTGGGGGAAAAAAAAAAAAAACATAAAGCCAGAAAGCAGCAGCATATTTTGAAACACCAGGTAAAAACGTGAACATGGAGAGACGTTCGTGCAAACATCCCTCAAGCTCTCAAGTGGTGTCTCTTAATTCAATGTTGTATACTTTCCCCAACTTTTCCTAAGGTGCATTTATTCCTTTTATATTTAGAAATACATCCATTAAAGACACATTAAGATGGAGAACAGCAATCTACCTCTTCTCAAACGTAAAAAGAAATTATAGTTTACCAAAGGCGCTTTTCTCTCTGACTGAGACGTTAACTGGTATTTTCTCTTCTATTTTGACACATGCTGCTCCTGCTGCACATTTTAATCTTGATAAGAAAATACGATATTCTGTTTATTTACCTAGATGTTAGAATGTGAGCCTGTGGCAGAACTGTCTGGTAAAGAGAATCATTCTCTGCTCCGATCTTCATAGAATCCTTCCCCAAGCTTCCCAGGCAGTCTGGCACCCTGGGAGGTGGGTGCTTCATTCAGTAGTCCCTGCTGCTAACCAGGGAGGGAGGGGCAGCAAGGCAGAGGGGAGGAAGTTGATAGGGCATTGGCACTGCAGGGCTGGAGGAGGGCAGGGTG